>BQNB010152786.1:0-15723 GCA_026074375.1 Tanacetum coccineum
GTCCTATGGGTGGATCCGCGGACGGATTGTCTATAAGTGGATCCGCGGACGGATCGCTAGGTTCGTGGCCGAAGCCCACGCGAGATTGGGTTTTACTATCGCCCGTTATTGACAGGTTTGGCCCAAAAGCCCGAGTGATGGTGCGGCCCAAGCCCAGAGGCTTGGTGCACCTAGTATACGTCATCAGACATCTTCATAATTGCTTTATGGGAATTCTTCCAGGTTTAATGAACAACTAAAAGCAGGGACCTTTTTTGGTGTACTATATTCAAAATGCCATTTCTTTGCAATCACAACATGCATTTTGCGTTAATATTAGTAACATAACATAATCTTTACAAACACTATCATACTATACAGTAAACAACTTACAGCTTCTCGGATCGGTTTAGATACATGAAAAAGCCTCTTTAGATCATCATGATCCACTCGACACAATATCTTAATCTGTTCAAGATTTAAGGAAATAAAATCAGCAAAATCACACAAAGACGCTATAAAAGAGTAACAATAAACCAATCCGCTTCCGAAACCATTCTTTTTCGTTTAAAATCAATGATTCATTAAAAAGATGGTTGATTTCATACAGTGTCTCAATCTACGCAAGATTTAGATGTGATTAAGGGTGTTTGGGATTGAGCTTTCAAAACTGTGAATTGAAAACAAATCGTGCTTTTTATAACTGCGTTACATGTGTTGTAGGAAAACACCGTAATTATTTTGATGTTGGTTTGCTATACACCTGAACCAAAATCCTAAATACCCTTTTAATGTTGGAAGCATTTGGAAACTAACCGGGATTGGTTATTACATCTGTTTTTTTTTTTGCTTATTCCTTTTTTTAGTGAAATTCTTATATCTGCTTATAGCGTAGAAACAAACTATCTATAGTTCAACACATAATGTCATGAGTAATTGATGCTGGCCATGGCTACATGACTTGGGATATTGGGTAAAAAGAGCATAAATAACCACAATAAAAGACATAGATATCCCAAGCTACATGACTTGAGATATTGGCCGGCATCCATGTACGGCTTCCCTGGCCACACTTTTCCATCAGTTACATGACTATGGATTGACAGGGAAGCCATACATGGATGCTGGTCATGGCTACATGACATGGGATACAACATGGCTTTAGGATTGGGTGCGAGTACCCATAGGTCACTTGCAAGCACGAGAACGGTCCAGAACCTATGGTAATCTTTGTTTGAACCCATTTGTCGTAAAAAATTATAGTGAAAATATTCTACTGTAACATTATGGAACTGAGGTTAAGGGGGTGTTTGGGATAGCTTATTTTACACGCACATCGCCACCTTTACGAGATATATGGCCCTCTTCAGTTTCTTAATCTATGAAAGTATTACAATCAAGCTTACCAGCCATTACTGACTATGGTTTTCTGGAACATAACTGTATGTCAAACACTTTTTGATGTCCGGTTTTCACGTTTTTTAAAGTATAACAAAAAAACAAAAAACAAAGTAGTTGCCAATATGAGGCCTTATTATACGTTTTTGGTTCACGTTTTTTTCTTAAGCGTGACTTGGACAAACTCATTGAAAGTTGACGCATAAAGTTTGCCACATCTTATTTTGATCCATCATTCACATATTATCTTCTTAGTAATGCCCATTGTTAACGTTTAGATACCTCTTTATACTAATTTGCTTTATCGAAATAGGATGTATGTTAATTTCAGATGTAATTTAAAAGCATGTGATATTCAAAAAGGATATGACGACATATTAACACAAGGATTACACAAATCTTTTCCCATTTAAAGATAACATGATCTTAAACTAACATTTAGTTTTGGGACGTTAATAAGCTATCATATATATTATCAACATGACATGGGTAGCTATACATTACAGACTGAAATCGTATAAATAACTAACATTTTATAAGCCACACTGGTCCAGTCTCTATGCCTTCATGACAAGGATGCAAACTTTCAAATTGTCATTTAGTCATGTCAGACGTTAAAGTATTGTGTCACAATTATAACTAAGAATGAGACAATGACAATGTAAAATGAATTTGGGTTCCAAGGTTTTTAATTTTTAAACACTTGGATGATGAAGTGTTTTTGAGTATGGTTATATCCGAAACTAAAACTATATGCAAGTTGTTAAATATAATATTGGCAAGTCTATGCTACTAAAATTAATTTATGAGTATGGTTATATTCGAAACTGAAACTATATGCAAGCTGTAACTAATATTGGCAAGCCTATGCTACTGAAATTAAACTTCTGTTGTTATTTATGTTGATGTAGGATATAGTTTTAAGTGGTTTCAGAAAATGTTACAAGGCATTATTATCCACGTCAGTCTGAGGTATCCTACTCAGATAACTGATGAGTATCGATTTCGTTACTTAGATTAGTGTTCATTACAAAAGAATTAGTGCGATAATAGACACATACTAAGATAGGTTACAATTTTCGGATGCAAGTTGTAAGTTGTCATATCATATAGATCTTAGTTGCAAGCATATTATATTATTCGTTTTCATCATAACTCTGAGTTGACTTGCATACCACTAATAAATTCACAATCCTATTCAATGTATAGAGTTAACCTTTGAATGATTTCTTGCTTTATTTGTCTTATGCATTTTCCCTTACATGTATCAGGTGGTTAATAATACTTAATGTATTCCTTACCCTCCAAATGTTCAAAGGGTGTTTGGGACTGCCTTTACAAATAATACATGGTTATTGTGTTTTGACAATACGTATCTGTCAATACTACCAGCTTCTATCGCTGTGGTCACTGGAAAAGATCTTGCTCAGGTATTACTAATTGCACGATGTTTTCCTATATTTTTTACCGATCTCTGCATATAACTTTCTGGACTGCGGGTTAATTCTGATTAAGTTGTTTTCTTTCTTTGTACTTTCGCAGATATGCAGTTCAGAGTACGACACAGTCACATGTATATTCTTAGGGATCCAAGCCGAACTATCCACGATTGCGTCAGATCTTTCTATGGTACCCTCCACTACATAATTATATGCTTCCTTTCCAACGGTCTACCATTATTCATGGAACTTATAAATGCGTCTATTTTACTCTGTGACCAATCATTCTCAGATCATGATTGTTTTGCTTGCAGACAAACTTGCACTTGAAAAACATACACAAAATAGGATATTATCACAAGAGGTCAAAGGACATGGCGTGCCAAATAAGGATTGGCTGTTAGAGCGAGTGAAAGATATAGAAGTGGAACAAAGGATAAGCTTCAAGGTCTCCTAATACAAACTAGACAATAAGGAAAAGAAGCAAAGAATGAGCTTATGGTTAGAAAGCAGCAAGTTGTTGATATAGCATTGGTAAGTCACCCAGAATGAGGTTTAATGAAGTTTCAGAGTTCTCAAAAAGCAAAAAGGAAGAAACGAAATACCTGACAAAGGAAAAAATCTCAAACCATCGTCGTTTAAAGTGAATGTTTCAAGTTTATTTTTCTCCAGAGTAGACAGTCTAGCAAGCAAAAATCTCATAACCCCGACGACGAATATCAATCTTCAAGAGACATTAGCAACTATTGATCTTAGTGCACTAACGACACAGTGGTGGAAGATGTGCTCAGGCTACCCGAGGTATGCATTGTGCTTTAAGTGTATGCTTTTATCACCTGTATAAACTGTAAAATCTGTATCTCCAGCCTTTCATTTAAGCTTTTTACATAATAAGAGGTTGAATTCGCAAAAATGGTCTCATTTCTCGAAATCGGTAGAATTATTTGAAAGGGTATGTGATTGGTTATTTGCAGGGAGGATTTTCTGTAACAAAGCTTGAAATGCCAATGAGAACCACGACTAGCCAAGGCCTATTTCCGTTGTAGAGTTGCAGTTTGAAGACAATTACAATACATTAGGCTTTTATATGTTGCATGTAAATATGTGTTGCAATAATTGAAATTTGTTGTGCACCCTTTCAATAACTAACAAAGCTCTAAAGCATTTGCTTATTAGAAAAGAGACTAGTTTTTTAACGTTTCAATAACTAACGACGCCAACCAATCGTCCCGCAGGGGAGAGCGGGCCGATATACTTGTATATATTTATTATGACATATTTATTGTGTTCACAAATAGTGTAAACGCATTAATGTGTATTATGTATTGACTTTGGAAAAAAAACTATACAATTACGAGGCTGGGATACACCTGTGCGTTGCACCGGGCTTGGTGTTTAGGAAAAATCTGATTATTACTTATGTGGATCATTGTTCAATTCATACATGTAGGGTTCCTTTCTAAAGATTTAAGTCAAGATTTAACTAATAGTAATGTCCTTTGTAAATCAAAATAGACAAAGCTATAGGAAAAAACAGAATATAATTACAAAGTAACTAATAATCTTAAGTTAACAACATAGTAGATAGAAGCCTTTCTTTCACTTTTCTCCCATGCTAACGAATCACCCCACTATGGCTCTAATGTAGCTTACTGCTATATCGTGCTTTTGTTTCACAACATCATTTTCTGCACAAGGGATAGTATGTGTGTCCCGGCATCTTGGTTCTCACCACACAAATACATACAACATCAAATCCCAAAAATTAAAAATAAGGATTATGCTTAATACTCAAACACGTTCTCTCTCACATTATTACGCAGTTGCATTTAGATTCTAGCTTTGGCGGTGCCGTGTGTTTCCAGTATGCTCCTAACAATATACTCCTGCCAAGCACGTCTATTAAAATTTGTACTATATCATTACGGAAACTGACAAATATATAAATAAATTAAAAATAAGGATTATGCTTAATACTTAAACACGTTCTCTCTCACATTATTACGCAGTTGCATTTAGATTCTAGCTTTGACTGTGATTCGAAGGTGGTGCTTCAGGCACCATTTAAGCTCGGGCATCCAATGACGATTGTATCCTTTTTGCCGTCTCGGGTGAACTTGTAAACAATAGGAAAACTCTCAATCACCCTTCCTACAGTAAGACCATCCAGCAACAAATTTTGCATGATCCCATGTCGGCTGAGTTTCCACACACCACAATTGTTTACGCGTGGCTAAACACAGTGGTTCTATAAAAACAACATCAAAAGGGAAAAAGAAATTACACTTATCTTTTGGTATTTGACGTCCTGCAACATTCAAATAAATGAAAAAAAAGAGTGACTTTCATACACTAATAGTAGATGAGCATGCACATCTTCATGGAGCCTTTAGTTCTTTCTAATTGTAGAATGTGTACCTCTAAGTGGACATTTTGGTTACCTGTTGACGAACTTTTGAGAGAGCGGGTTGAATCAACCGCACGTTCCAGCTCCTTATTTGAAAATTTTTCCACTTGAACGATGGATCTTATATTGTTCTACTTAAAACATTAAGTATATGCATTTCAAAATTGGTAGATTATATTCAGTATGCACTTCAATGTATGTAAAATACATTGATCACCAAACCGTTATCCAACGGTTATATCGTTTTGTCATTTCCAGTTTTTTTTTTAAATTAATATCAATAAAAAGTATTCTTCATATTTAAAATATAGCCGTTGGCTAATGGTCAAAAAATAGAAAAATATATATGATGTGATTCACTTGCCTAACGTCATACACCCATAGATATTTCTAAGTTTGTAGCCATCATTTTCATATCATTCTATTGGCTTTGTGTCCATTATATCAGTTAATTTCGTATGTGCTTTCGAAAAACATTAGCCACCTTTTATGCAACCATAAATATAAATTTAAAGATAAAAAGTGTACCTCTAAGTGGATATTTTGGTTACCAGTTGATGACTTTTCGATAGAGCAGGTTGAATTAACCGCACGTTCCAACTCCTTATTTGACCATTTCGCCACATGAACTATAGATCTTATATTGTTCTACTAAAACATTAAGTATATACATTTCAAAATTGGTAGATTATGTTAGGTACGTACTTCAATGTCTGTGAAATACGTTGATCACCAAACAGTTATCCAACAGTTATATCGTTTTGTCATTTCCAGTTTTTTTTAAATTAATATCAATAAAAAGTATTTCCATGTGTAAAATATAGCCGTTGGCTAACGGTCAAAAATTAGAACAATATATATGATTTGATTCACTTGCCACACGTCATACACCCATAGATATTTCTAAGTTTGTAGCCATCATTTTCATATCATTATGTTGCGTTTGTGTCCATTATCTTGTGACTCGGTCTCGTTAGTCTCTAAGAATCATCCTCTACTCTAATTGACCTTATGCGCTGACATATGGTCATCCTTAAAGAACAAAGAAGATGTCATAGTATAGTGACTGTAATAACTAATAACACAGCCTGAAGAATACACTCTGATCCACATAACCATCATCTTACGAACTTAATTAACTTATATTTAGTTCTTAGCTCCAACAAAATAGTTTGTTAAGCACCAATAGTTATATAATATAGCTTAAGAGTTATTTTCCAATAATAAATGATTCCCAAACGAAACTTTATTGCCTGCTCAATGATATTGATGGGTTAAGATCTGTTTCCCTATATGTTTCCCGTATTAGTGACTTGACTATCTTGCTAATGAACAAATTACTCGCTCGCAATCATTAAAAATCAAAGGTCATATTCATATTCCAAAAAGTTAACTTAGGATATAAGAAACATTACTTATGAAAAAACACAAAAAGAAAAAAAAATATATGAGTATCTACAATTGATAGTGTTGCTTACCTTAATAAGTCTTTCTCTGAATCAAGTGTGTTGGGCCAATTAAGTACCCAATTGTCTCTGCCTAGATTTAAACTGAAATTAGGCTAAGTATAGAAGACTCGTTGAGTGCAAAGCATCAGCGAGTAATGAAGCCCCGCTGAGTGCAAAGCATCAGCGGGTAATGAAGACCCGCTGAGTGCAAAGCATCGGCGGGTAATGAAGACCCGCTGAGTGTAAAACATCAGCAGGTAGTAAAGGACTCGTTGAGTGCAAAGCCTTAGCGAGCAACCTCAGGGGTATTCAAGTCAAATACATTGTCAAGGAAGTCGAAGATTACTTGAAGACATACTCATCATCTGAGATGGATATCAGATGGTATGTAGAAGGAATACTTGGTTTTTTTTAGGAGAGTCAGGGGTGACAATACCCTGAGGATCCTATTACCCTTTAAATAAGAGTAAGTTGAACTTAAGCGTGCCACTAAAGTTGTTTAGGCGGAAAATTCTATAAAGCAAAAGTAGGCGCAACATGCTTTATAGAATTAACAAATACTAAAGTATGGGTTAGTGGGAATGTTTTTAGAAGAACGTGCAAAATATTTTGCATTCCACCACTTGTATTATGACACGTCATTTCACCCACTACATCCACTTAGACGTGCAAAAATCGGTTAGCCAGTTTGGTTCGATTTCAGTCAAACAGAACCTGTTTTTGGTCAAACTCTGTTGGAACCGGTTTGAGTGAAACCGAAACCGGTTTATAGTTGAACCGGTTGGACCGGTTTGGACCCGGTTCATTACCGGTTAACCGGTCAAACCGGTTTAACCGGTCAAACCGGTTTGGACCGGTTCTTATTTTTTTATTATTTTCGTTTTTCGTAGTTTTATACGCAATACACTGAATAAACTTCAACTTTTATTTAATTGAAAACCTAATACATCGAAAACGAAATACATCGAAAAGGAAATACAACATAAGACATCGGAATTGAAATTGAAAATACAACATAATAATCAATTTATTCCTAAATATCATAGCCATAGTTCGTCATATCATAATCAACCTCTTCTCCTCCCGAACCCGAACCGGACATCGTGCCTTCGCTGCTAGCAACATCTAGTGCAATTTCTTCTTCGGATAGTGAAATGGCTTCATTTTGTTCCACCTCGGCATCCAATATCTCTTCTTCAAAGTCGATGGGGTTTTCATGACCGGATTTGTGTTGTTTACGCTCTTGAGCGTCCAAGTGATCCTTTAAACATATACACATCTCTAAAGATGTCGAAGTGAGTCTTGTTGTTTGGATTGACAACACCCTCCCACTTGTTGAAAATGCGGAATCAGAAGCTACTAATGTAGCTTGTACACTTAGTATATACATGGCCATGCGGGATAGAACGGGAAACATTGATTCCATTGATTTCCAAAAACCCAAGAGATCAAAAGCTGCAAACTCATTGTTACCAAGAAGTGTGACAAAATCCGAATTGACATATCGCTCAAATTCGGAGGACAATAAAGGATAGTTCCTTGCCTTTTTCTTTCTATGTTCTTGCAACCGGCTTAGTAAGTTGGTCATTCGATTCCCGCCACTCGCCTTCGATGAAGAAGCCCCACTACTTGATTTATTTGTTGGGTTACCATATGTTCCATAATAAATATTATACAAACCTTCTAAAGAGTCGTTGAACCATTTTTTTTGCCTTAGTTGCATAACTATCGTTAAAAAACTCCAAATCCGTACTTATCGACTCGATGAGTAACTCTACCCCGTGTACATTAAAACATGGGTTTAAAGCGGCAGCACAAGTCTTGAAGTGGAGATTTGGGCACTTTTCTTGGTTATTAATTGCAAGACATGGTTAGAGTCTTAGCTATACATGTGGGTAATGATATTTCGAATGTTTTAGAAGCAATTTTTTGTTTGGTTTAGGTGTTGTTTTGGTTCAAA
This sequence comes from Tanacetum coccineum, assembly GCA_026074375.1. Lineage (NCBI taxonomy): Eukaryota > Viridiplantae > Streptophyta > Magnoliopsida > Asterales > Asteraceae > Tanacetum > Tanacetum coccineum. The sequence continues at coordinate 8,632 of BQNB010152786.1, forward strand.
AATCAGCAAGAAAAAAGAAGAGTTTCATTGTGTTACTTCTCTAGTTTTGATCATCCCAGTAAGCTTATCATCTTGTTTCTCCATGTAAAAGTATTCTCCATTTTTGTACCTTCTGCAAAAGATAGGTTTTTATGTTCTTGATTATGTATTGGTAAATTTTATGGCATTGTACACAAGATGTTTGAGGTAGAAATTTAGTTTGATTGGGTTTGTAACAGCATTTTTGGGACCGATTTACACCAGAAGGTTATGGGGTGTTTTTCGACATGTATATGACCTGGGAAATTCTGGGAAATATAAAAGAGACCTAGATAATTTTCTTAGCTTCGTGTGGCCATCTGAATCGAAGTCTAACAATGTCGGATGAGTGATTTATGGCTAAAATGGTAAAACTAGCCGGAAAATGCACCCAGATTTTCATATGGTTGTAGCTCTAGATTTTTGTATAGTAACTCTTATTTTAGAAAATAAAATTTGTAGATATTTGACCAACTTAAATTTTGACGCCTGAACCGTCCTCCACGGACGTACGACTTAGGAGATACGCCTGATTTAGTGAGACGGTAAAAATCTGCCAAAAACTCATATTTGGTAGCTGAGGGTAAATTCATAATTTCACATAGGTAATAGAAATTCTGGAAATGTGGGGCTCACTAATCTGTAAAATAGACTTAAAAATATTTCCGTAGGCGAAAACCCCAAATTTAGACAAGTTACGGATTAAAAAATACGAGGCCACAAAGTTGGTTGATTCCTGAAAATTTGGCAGCTTTGGTGTGATTGGGCTTTTAGACACAAAATGAGCTATATATTTTGGGCCTATAACTAAGTCGCGACAATATTTTTAGGTTTATTTTAGAGTTTTACTTGGCTTCTTGACACTTTATTTCTCGTTATCATTTCTCGGTTTCTCGACGTTTATTCCTGATATTTATATCATTTTGCTCAAGGTGAGTTCATAGTACCCTTTTTATTACTTACTTGATTTCATAAAATTTCGAGGGAGATTACATGCTATGCTTTAACTTTTGAACGCAAACACTTTTAAAACTGTATGATATCCTGATTATTGTCTGAATATTATTGCCTAAGTTACCACACTACCATCTAAGTCCCCTTTCAATCATGAACCGTTAGTTGCTAATGTAGTAAGCGCGAGTGTTGTGGATAGATCTATCGGGACTGACAACCCCCCCCCCCCCCCTTTGAATTTATGGTCCCTAGTTGACCATGGCGCATTTAACATTTGAATTGTATCCTTTTGGGTGTTTGGCAGAATACCCTAGATTTATTAGGGGCAAAAACAATTAAGGTTTCGGGGTCATGAGCTTTGTGCAATAATACATATTACTTTTTAGACTTGGTGAATTTGTTTCTTTTGTCTACACTACTTAAATCTTGTGGTCCATACTTTTACTGTTAAACCTATGAATTCACTCAACAATTTTTGTTGACTTTTTAGCATGTTTTATCTCAGGTCTTTCTAGTATATTGCTCGGAGGGAAGCCGCACGGATAAATACTTAGAGACTACATTTTTATACATTCGACAAAAACTTTATCTAAACTTTATGTTATGTTTGGAACATTTGAGATATTTTGAAACTGTTGGGACCTATTTGTAAACTCTGATGTTTTTAATGTATCAAATGTGAAACATTTTGAAGTGTATTTTAAAACGTCTCTTTTTGAGGTCGTTTTCTGTGACTTGTACCATGTGCTATGACGTCGCACCTAAATGTTACCTTTCCATTGCCGTCTGATTTGGGGGGTGTGACAATCGAGTCGTGTTCGGGTTGACCTGTTCGGGTTCAGAGGTTTGCGTGTTATTATAACCTCCTCCCAAAAATGACCCATTTAATAATCGTGTCAAGAAACTCAACCATAACTCTGCATAACACGTGTAACTCATTTGTGACACGTTTAACCTGTTCAAGTAAATAGGTTAAGAGATGAATAAGATTGGTGGTTTGTCGATATCACTAATTTAAATGCAAAAATGATAATTATACGAAAATTTCAATGATACAAGTTATAACCGTAATACACTCATATTAAGTACATAACATAATACATTTAACCCAAATCCAAGTTATATATTTAATTTTAAAGGCTTATATATAATTACACGGGTTGACTTGTTTAATTTATAATTAACCCAAACACAACCCGTTTATTAAACGGCTTGACTTGTTTTTGACCTAAACATGTTTAACTTGGTGTTGGATTGGTGTTGTTATTGTGTCATGTCCACAATTGACACCCCTAGGTGAGGCTGGTGAGACCAATTTGAGTGTAAAGTGAGAGAAAGTAAGGAGGGTAAATGGTACGGTCACGTTGAAATAAAATGTGAGCAAAGATGTTTTTGGTGTACCGATAAGGATAGCCTAATGAAATAATTTTTTAATATTTATACTTGAATTTAACTTGAGAAATTAAAATAAGTGAAGAACATTGGGTAAACAAAAGTTGAAAGTTGATTGAAGGGGGTCATGAAAATATTGAGTAAGATATTGACCCTAAGAGGGTTGGGTATGGTAACGCGCAACCCGACGTTGAGCCTACGTAGCTCCGGCGTGGTTGGCATTACCATACCGTTGTTTGACATTGGCCAACGGCGTTGGTCTCCGTGTGTATGTACCAACGCGCGTTGGTGGCCATTTTAAAAAAAAATTCAAATCTTCCCCCAACGTAAAAAAACGGCTAGTTTTTAAAAATATTAATTTTTTTAAATACCCACTCTATATATATTACATCCCAATTTAACCATTTTACACACACAAAACACAAACACTCTCTACACAAAATGTAATCCATATTTCGCAATGAATCCGGAAGACGACGATGAAGAACGACAACCGGACTCTTACGAAGTCGTTGACGGAACCGGCGTTTACTTTCTTCAACAAGCGTAAGAGTATCACGAACGTTTAGTAGAAGAAGAAAGTCCTGCCCAGCTCACCGGTAACCTGATCCATCGTGATCGAGATGGGGCCAAAGATTGATTGATGGGTGACTATTTTGATGATTGTTGTAAGTATCCTTTATACTATTTTCGAAGAAGATACTGTATGAGCCGAAAACTATTTTTAAAAACTGTCAAAGGCATTAGCACTTATATGCCTGATCCTCATCCAAAGCATTTTAAATTCTTTAAAGTCCGACCAGATGCTACGGGTCGAATGAGGCTTAGTGTTATTATGAAATGCACAGCCGCAGTACGCAAATTGGCATACGGTAACACACCCGATGCGTTTGATGAATATTTACAAATAAGTGTGCGTACTTCATGTGATTGTCTGTTACATTTTAATAAGTGTATTATTGATTTGTACATGTCGAACTATTTAATAAAGCCAACGTTGGAAGATGTTGAAAAAATATATGATCAACTTGTTACGCATCATGGTTTTTCGGGAATGCTTGGAAGCATTGATTGTATGCACCAGGAATGGAAAAATTGTCCAGTATCATGGCAGAGACAATACGGTAGGGGATGAAAAAAATATCCAACTATAATGCTTGAAGTTGTTGCTTCGTATGATTTGTGGATTTGGCATGCGTTTTTTGGGGTAGCCGGTGCAAATAACGATATTAATGTTTTAGATAATTCTCCGTTATTTGATGACCTTCTTGATGACAAAGCCCCTCTAGCTCTGTTTGTGGTAAATGGTGTCGGGTATGAAAAGGGGTATTACTTAGCCAACGGAATTTACCAACAGTAGGCAACTTTCGTCAAATCATTCACGGTCGCAAATGATGCGAAACATAGTTACATAAAAAAAGCATCAAGAAAGTGCACGAAAGGATGTCGAACGTGCTTTCGGTGTTTTCCAATGACGTTGGGGAATAATACAACAACCGGCATGTCAAAACCATGTCAACAGCATACGTAGAATCATATATTCTTGCATCATATTGCATAACATGATTTTAGATGACCAAAAATCCGTCAAGAAATATGCAACGTACATGGGTTGAAAGATGTGAAACGTAACGCCCAAAAGAAAAAGAATTACGGGACCGAGAAACACAAATTAGTCTTCAACAAAACCTTATGGAGCATATTTGGCATGAAATTGAACATGAAGACGAAGATGAAGACTTTTAGTCGTCGGGGCGTATGTTTTTTTTATGTATTTTCTTCGCATGTTTTCAATTTTCGTATGTTTTTTTTAAGTATTGTATTGTGTAATATTGTTTAATAAATGAAATATTTTAGTTTGTTTAGGGGTTGTTATGAAAAAAGTGGTGTTATTAGTGTTATGATTACAGGCAGTGTTTTGAAACCCAGTTCGACCCGGCCGGGTCAACCGGTTGAACCGGTTACGGTCAAAAAAAGGGTCATATTAAACCGGGTTTCATATTTTTGAAACCCGGTTAGACCCGCCGGGTTTGGAGTGACCCGGGTCAACCCGGTTCACGAGACCCGGCCGGGTTTCAATTTTTTTCTAAATAAAGCATGTTTATTGTATATATTTGCGACGTAATTTTAGTTTTACATGTTATATTTGTTAATAAATATTTTATGCTTAATATATGAAATATTTCATGATTTATATACATACCTTTTTTAATCTTTGAAAATATTTTTTATTTTTGTATTTTTGAAGACCGGGTTGACCCGGCGGTCCAACCGGTTGAACCGGTAACCCGGTGACTCGACCGGGTCGATTAAAGACCAGGTTTTCAAAACATTGATTACATGGGTATTTTGATGTGTTGGTGTTATAGTATTAAAGCTGATGTGGTGATGTTAATGTTGTTAGGGTACTTAGAGGAGAGGGTATAGTGGCGAAGGCCCCTCGCCGTGGCTGAGGTGGCACTTCGCCGGGGCTCGCCGCCACACCGCCCCCCCTCTTCGCCGGGCAATTCGCCACAAAACGAAACACACTCAACGTTTGAAAAATGGGACCCACCCCAAATTTATATCCGTTATGCAACGGTTTTAAAAAAAATAAAATTTTTTTTTATTAAAATTAATTTTTTTTATCTATATATATCTCATATTTTTTTATTTTAAACACACACAAATACATTCAATCTACATTTTATAAAAATGAGTGACTCAAGCTTTTCCGATTCGTCCGATCTCGACGACATAGCTGAGTACGAAATGATAATGGAGATTAACAACGAAGATGAAGATGAAGTTGAAGCTGTTCGAATGCATAGACACATCAATCGTGAACGTGATGTCGCTGAAGAACGTTTAATGGCGGATTATTTTGGTCCTAACCCAAAATATCCGGCGGAGTATTTTAGAAAACGATATCGCATGAACCGAGAACTGTTTTTGGAAATCGTTCAAGGTATTGAAAATTACATTCAAACTGTTAATCCTTTACCCAAGCATTTTCAGTTTTTTACTATTCGATATGATTGCACGGGTTTAAAAAGTTTTAGTGTCATTATGAAATGCACATCCGCCATACGCCAATTGGCGTACGACACAACACCGGATGCATTAGATGAGTAGTTGCAAATGGGGGCACATTGCGCACGCGATTGTCTAGATTATTTTTGTATGTGTGTCATGGATTTGTATCAGCCCGAGTTTTTAAGAAAACCTACATCAGCTGATATTCAAAGCTTATACGCCGCACATAATAGGATTCATGGGTTCCCAGGAATGCTTGGTAGCATTGATTGTATGCATTGAGAATGGGTTAATTGTCCGAAATCATGGCACGGCCAATATGGGAGAGGTGATAAAAAATACCCAACCATCATACTAGAAGTTGTTGCATCATACGATTTGTGGATTTGGCATGCATTTTTTGGGGTTGCAGGTGCCAATAATGATATTACTGTTCTGCATCATTCCCCATTGTTCGACGACATTTTGGCTGACAACGAACCAGTGGCACCATATGTTGTAAACGGGCAAGCATTTGATAGAGGGTACTACGTTGCAGATGGTATTTACCCTCAATGGTCAACGTTTATCAAATCATTCACTGTTGCACGCGATGAAAAAAACGCTCTGTTTAAACGGCGTCAGGAAAGTGCCCGGAAAGATGTTGAAAGGGCATTTGGTGTCCTGCAAGGACGATGGCGTATTATTGCTCAACCGGCGCGTGCTTGGACAGTGAACAAGCTACGAAGAATCATGTACACATGCATCATATTGCATAACATGATTATGAAAAATCAAAGGTATACAATATCCGAAGCGGGTGAAATTTACATCTGTCCACAGCAAAATATATTAAGGACATGGGTCGAGCGATGTGCAATTAGTCAGAGGAAAGGAAATGAACTTCGAGATAAACAAACACATTCAAGGCTTCAACGGAGTCTCATTGAGCATGTCTGGGCACTACATCAACCATGAATTTCTATTTCTGTATTGTATTTTCTATTTCCGTATTGTATTTTCTATTTCTGTATTTGTAATTTTATTTTAATGAAATGGATTTTAATTTGTATGGAAAATGGAAAAGAAAATAAAATTATGGGTGGGTGGAGCCCAAATGAAGAGGAAAGAGAAATGTCATGAGTGAAGGGGTATTTTTGTGTGTTGTGTTGAAATAAGGTGGCGCTGAGGTGACAGCGATGGGGCCCAAATGAAGAAGGAAATGAGTGTCACTACACCCTTTGCTCTTAGTGCTCCAAAACCAAGAAACATCAATGTCATTTACGATTGGGCCACCTTTATATTTTAAGAAACGGGTGTCATTTGTCTATCTCGTTTCTCATTTCTCTGCATGTGCTGTTACATTCTCGATGTCATTTCACCTCATCTTCCAAGGGGCACAAACAAAAACATCTCGTCATTAGTCAATCACACATATCCACGTGTCACAATCCCAACGGCCACATCCCCACCAAGCTTCGTCTCTCAACCACTATAAATATATCACCAGAGCAATGAAATGAAACACATGCATCATATCACTCATCCTCCTTAAACCACATATGAAAACACTAAGGCTACATATTTGACCTAATTTCTTCAACAAATCTATAGGCACATTATCATGCTTAGATTTGTTTTTGGGTTGTAATTGTTACCAGCCAGACACATCCTCTTATTCTTATAACCCAAATCCTAATAGCCAAGTCATCATCATCACACTGAGTCGACTCA
>BQNB010152788.1:0-14299 GCA_026074375.1 Tanacetum coccineum
CATTCAACTGATAAATTTTTAGGATTAAACCAAATAGCCTACATGTCGTAAAATTAACTAACTACCCTGGTTAGTTAAATCCCGTGTAACCCTTGATTACTCTCATTTTTAGAGTAAAATCCCCTAGAATAACCTGTTGAGCCATTCCTTTCTTTTTCTATACCATATTATATGTTTCGTTACACCTTTGCACCTTAGCCTACCGTGTAGATTAAGCCTATTTTCTCTATGTTGCTAGTTGCTTTCGTGTAAAGTCTTGTATTTCTTGTGTCAAAGTGAAATTTTTCTATCTCTTTAATGGTCGGGAAATTGCACAATGCAATGGGAAAAATATGTAGCTCGTAAGTTTCGCTACTTTCGCAATTATGAATTATGTCCGATGAAGAAGTACTACAAGGAAAAGATTATCCGGATAAATTATGAAAGTGAAGACGGTGGAATCAAACCGAGGTTTATTATGTATTATGAAAAAAATGGAAAAAGAGAAAAAGCAAAAAAAAGAGAAGGAAGAAAACTAGTCGTTTCAAAAAGAAGTTTATACCAAAGGAATCATTTAGAAGGATCGATTATTCGTTGATACGTTACAAATATCAACGATGTTAAGTTTTGTAAAAAGTGGTCGATATCACCACTTGTGTAAAAGTATGTAAAGAGCGGATGTAAGGGAAGTTGACCGTTATAGGAACATCAACTTTGGTTGTCTTATCATTTCTGTGATCGAGGCGTTTGTCTATATGTTCGAGTCTTTGTCATGGAACGATCGGGGGAAAGTTACTAGTAACCGCACCTTATTTGTTGGCTTAATTTATTTGTTTTGTGAATTTTATTTAACAACCATTTTACTTCCCTTTACTAGCAACTAACCTTAGTGTCTACTCGAACGAGGACTTGTTCGAGCATGCATGTCTATTCCGTCGTTACGGCCGTGTATATACGATACAGCTGCCTTGTTGGTGTGGTACTTATGGTGAAAGGCTGTTGAATGATCAACCCGTAAGCCTTCTTAACCCAATTTAACTTTTGACTTGTTCTTCCTTAGCTTTAGCGGTGAAGATGTGTATCCTTGCCAAGCTTATGATACGAAACTAATCACGACCGAGCAATTGAGCATACTACTTAAATGTTACACCCTAGATTAGTTGAGTGATCTGAGTGTTTTCATTTCCATATTTTGTGATGAGCTTGGTTATGTACAGGTGATTAGGACAAAACAATGCTTAAACGAAAAATCCTCAACTTCGGTTAAGGACACATTTTCATAAACCAAAACTTTTTCTAAGGTCTACTTGAGGACAAGTAGGATTCAAGTGGGGGGATATTTGATGACATCAAATAACGTCACTTTATTATATCATTTATCCCATCTGTTTTGCCCACTTTTATATAATTATTGCATTATTTGATACTTAATTGCTTTAAAGTTGATAAATGCAGTAATTCAGGAGTGTTTTGTGAAGATAAGCTAAAAGGCGCATAAATTGGAGCTAAAACGAAGACATTTGAATATTTTTGAAAATCCACCAATACGCCGTATCCAACTAAAGAGATATGGCGTATCAGCGCCAAGACTTCACAAGAAAACGCGTTTGACCAATTCCCAATACGGCGTATCCATGCTATCTACATACGCCGTATCCATGAAGATAACTATTCAAAGATACAGTAAATCAAGTAAATTGGGAATGATATCAAAGATTTATTACGAACGTAGCGCGCACTCTAAGGAATCCAGCCCAATACGCCGTATCAACCTATCTGGATACGGCGTATCGAGTATTTTTCAGCAACTATAAATAGAAGACTCAAAAACGAGTATTCTGTGTGCAATATCATATTCTTTATACCATGCTCATCAGAGACGAATTTTAGAAGAGAAGATCAGCCATAAAGGTCAAGCATTGATCACGAATCCATAGAAGACATCGTGTAATTTTTACTCTCTTAATCGTTCGATTTCAATTGTTTGATTACGCTTGTATAATTACAATGGTTGTGGGCTAATACCCTCGGGTATTAGCCATCTTAATGAAAGTTCAATGTTTGGTTTGTTTTAAAATCGATTTCTTAATTTATCGTTGATTGTTTAATTATGTTTATCACCTCATACTTGTTTATGTGTTTGAATATGCGACCTATCATTCAACTGGGTCTAGTGTTACGGACCAAGTAATCTAGATACCGAGATAGCTCTCCATATCGTGTCTTATATTACTGGACCAACAGGATCACAAATAATGTTTTGTCTTTGTCTTTTGATTATGAGCTTAGTTGGACCGGTAGGTGACCCGTTTATGTTTTAGCAATCATGCTCTTAATTAACTGATAATGATTAGAATAGTAGACTACCAGTATATAGATTATAATTGGGTAAAGTCCCGTTGGGCTAGAGTTTTAACAGGATCACCACTACTTTAATTCTCTAAGATAGATTATAATTAAACTAAAGGATGCTTTATGCGGATGCATTAATTGTGACATGATTAATTGTGTCTAGGTCTTAGGATGATGTCCCGCCTAAGTCTTAAGAATGATATGCCGCTTCGAGATAAGTAAATCATTGCACTAAAACAAACAAACCAGCATTGAACCGGATTTAATATGGCTAATACAGTTTTCTATCATTTGGCTTATACCGCTTTTTTATAATGATAGAATATAGGATTAAATTTTCACTCTTAGTGTTCGACACCCTACTTACCGCGAACTCCATCTTGACCGGGTACACTGCTCGTTAAAGTGTTGTTTTAGGTTTGTCGGCTAAATATAAATGTAAAACTTGATAATCCAATAATTGACCCTACACGATAGCACGTCAATCATCAGTCTGGAACGCAGCATTTTGTGGAATTGTTGTCTGAGTAAGTTGAGCATCTGCAACTCCAGAAGAATGCTAATTGATCCTTATCCAATACCTGACCAGATTCATGTGCTTGAACCCGCAACATCTTTTCCTTGAACCATGCATAATTCCTTGGCCTCTTAGGCTTAGTGCACTGCCTTGCCATATGCCCTTCACCCTGACAATTGTAACACTTAACAACCCTTGCTTGACTTGCAGCATTAATTCCCCTAGATCTTGTAGCATTTCCCTTAGTACCCGTACCAACAAAACTTTGAACCTTTCTCCTTTGAACTTGTTGAACAGTAACCCTACCATCTTGAATGGTAGCTTAGTTTCTTGGATTGGAAGATATTCTGAGTTGGTTGTTGGTTTAAGGAAAACATGATGCAAATACAGTTGACATAAATGCCATTGCTTTGTTTAGATAAGCAATTCGATCATCACCTGGTAGAAATGATGGAACAACAAGTCCTGGGTCTAGTTGGGGAAACCCAGCTTGTGGTTGTTATGAAATTGGAAGGGTATGATATACATTTTGAGGAACTGATGGTGTTGTATGATTGAGTTGGGTCTGGAATGGATGTTGGTATTGTTGTGGATGATGAGGTGCTTCATAAGTTGATAAGTATGGTTGAGAAGAATGAGCTCATTGAGGAGTTGATGATAGCTGTTGTGGATACTGAGCAGAATGTAACTGAGGTTCATGGTGAGCAACCAATGCAAGAGGATCTGAATATCTTTCACACAACATTGTGCTTCATTTTCATGTCCCTCATGTTGACTAAGATATGCATACAACTGATCATAGTTGGTATTATACATGTTCTTTGCTAACTTAACATCAGTCACAAACTTGCTCCATTCTGGTTGAAGAGCATTCAGAAATTTTATATTCACTTTTTAGTAGTTTTTATCTTCTTTATTCTATCCTGAATACTTTCGTTATGGGGTTCACATATATTAAACAAGACTACTTTACACGCAAATTTACCTTCCACATCTCCCTACTTATCATACCTCCCAACAGTATCAAATATAACAAACGAATACCCCTTAAACTATACAAGTTGTTTAATGTATGTTTTTTTTTTTATGTCTTAATAATAGAAATGAATTATTTCCTTTAATTTATAAAAATGTACAATACGTGTAATTTATAAAGATTTTAATATGTACGTTTACTTACTTATAGTTATTATGTTCAAAGAATATTTTTTTTTATTAAAAGATGATTTTTTTTGAATGTAACATGTGTATTTTGTTTAGTATACATTTAGTATTGAAAACGTTAGTTATTTAATCAAAATGACTTAGTTTTAAAAGATCATATGGAAATGGAAAAAAACAATTTTAAACATAATTAATGTCAATAACCGACTGTCCCCATGAAATCCATATGTAATGATTAGTCGCCTACTATGATAATTAAAAGGAACTGTCCGATAAGGCTCGTCTATGTAGTTGCTACACTTCCTGAACTGTGAACAGCGAAACAACACTAGAAGATAAGATAGTTAATAGATAGTCCATGTCACCCACCACCTTACTTATGCATTGTCCAGAAAATGTCCACTCATTGTTGAAATACATTAATATGTGCTCCTACTTCGCGCTCGCTCCGCTCGCAAAGGGCCTACCTCCTACGAGTTAGTTGATTGTGTCATAGGTTTTTTCTATTTAAGGATATCCAGAAAACTTAGCTCAGAAAAACGGAAAACCCCCCCCCAAAGATAAGTCCACCCCCCCCGTGCGCTATGCCGCAGTCCACCCCACTCCATCCAAACCCCCCCCACGCGGTAATAACTCGATGTCGTCCGAGTCTCCCCCCAGTCCCTTAGTTAGTAGTAGAAAGTTGGTTTTTTTTGTAGCACCCCTCTAATGGCACTCTTTGCCGATTACTTGTACTAGATTAGTTTAATACCGTTCTAGAGTTGTCGTACTAGATTTGTGGGTTATATGGGAAACGTTTTTACCTATTCAAAATTTTCTAAAAAAATAATAATTAAATAATCATAACATATAACTATTAATAAAATGGGTTTTGTTTTAAACCTTGTTGAAATAGCCTTTGGTTTCTTATTCCGCTTTGTTTTTATAACTTACTTATGGGGACATGGTAATTATCCTTGATAAGGTCTACTGCTCAAAACAACCTGTTTCACTGTATGAGCGATAAATGGATATTTAGATTAAACATATGAGTGTCCGCGGGTGATAATTTGGATAGATTAAAATAATTAAACAATCATATGATAAAAAAATTAGGAAAGATAAACCATAAATTTTTTTAAAACTAACCAAACATTTGAACTATTCATTATGATGGCTAATTAACCGAAGGGTTATTAGCCTACAAAACATTGTAATAATTATACAGCGTTAATAAATCAAACAATTGGAATTCGATACGATTAGAGAGTAGTAAAAATTACCATGTTTGTCCTTCTTTTGGGATTAGGTGATCAATGCTTGACCTTTATGCGGATGATATTATCCTCTAAAATTCGTTTCTTTCTCTATGTGAGTATGGTATAAAGAATTATGATACATTTGCACTCTTCTAAAACTGTTTTTGAGGTATTCTATTTAGAGCTTGCTATGATGGGAAAAATACTTCGATTATGCCAGTATCTTGATAGGTCGATACGGTGTATGGGTGGATTCCTCTTAGAGTTTGCGCGCTTTGTTTTAATAAAACTTTGATTATCTTGTCTAATTTACTTGATTTACTATATTGCGAATAGCTTATCTTTCATGGGATACAACGTATGTAGATTAAGAATGGATACGCCGTACGTATTGGGAATTGGTCAAACGTATTTTCTTGTGAAGTCTTGGCGCAGATACGCTGTATCTCTTTAGTTGGATACGGCGTATTGGTGAATTTTCAGAAATCTTCAAATGTCTTTGTTTTAGCTCCAATTTATGCACCTTTTAGCTTATCTTCACAAAACACTCCTGAATTACTGCATTTATCAACTTTAAAGCAATTAAGTACCAAATAATGCAATAATTATATAAAAGTGGGCAAAATAGATGGGATAAATGATATAATAAAGTGACATTATTTGTTGTTATCAAATATCCCCCACTTGAATTCCTATTGTCCTCAAGTTAGACTTTAGAAAAAAAATGTTTTGTTTATGAAAATGTGGTCCACGAAACCCGATTTACGAATTTGTCTTAAGCATCATTTTGTCCTAATCACTATACATAACCAATCCTAACGAAATATGGAAATGAAACACTCAGATCACTCCAATAATCTAGGGTCACATTAAGTAGTCAAGCTAATTGCTCGGTCGGTGATTAGTTTAGTCAAATCAAGAGCTTGGGCAAAGGATACACTCTCCACCGCTTAAAGCTATAGGAAGAAACATTCAAAAGCCTAAATTGGGTTTAAGAAGGCTTACGGTGATTCACTTCAACAGTCTTTCACCTTAAGTACCACCACCAAACAAAGGCTGGCTGTATTAGTATATAAACGGACGTATTGACAGAATAGACCATATATAATCAAAGACATCCTGTTCGTGTTAACCAGCGAGTTAGGATGAAGAATGTATAGGGTAGGGACCTTTCTAACTTTCACCAAAAGTCATAATCCAACACAAGGCAACTGAGCAGAAATGCTACATGGCCGTAACGACGGAAATTTACATGGCATGCTCGAACAAGTCCTCAGTCTTCGAGTAGACATAAGGTTAGTTGCTATGAAAGGGAAGTAAATTGTGTTGTTAAAATATAAATTCACATAAAACAAATATAGGATTAATGCCAAACATATATGGTACAGGTTTCTAGTAACTTTCCCCCGACAGTTCATGACAAAGACTCGAATATTATAGACAGACGCCTTGATCACAGATAATGGCAAAGAAAACCAAAGTTGGGATGTTTCCCATAACGGGTCAACTTCCCTTACATTCCTGCCTCTTTCATACTTTTACACAAGTAGGTGATATCGGCCCACTCTTTACAAACAACTTAACATCGTTGATTTTTTGTAACGTATCACTATAATCGATCCTTCTAAGTGATCCTTCAGTATTATAAACTTTCTTTTTGAATCGACTATTTTTCTTCCTTCTTATTTTTTTGCTTTTTTTTCTTTTTTCCCATTTTTTTCATAAATATATAATAAACCTCGGTTTGATTCCACCGTCTTCACTTTCATAATTTATCCGGATAATCTTTTCCTTGTAGTACTTCTTCATCGGACATAATTCATAATTGCGAAAAGTAGCGAAACTTACGAGCTACATATTTTCCCATTGAATTGAGCAATTTCCCGACCATTACAGAGATAGAAAAATTTCACTTTGACACAGGATAATACTAAGACTTACACTGAAGCAACTAGAAACATAGAGAAAAAGGCTTAATTACATGGTAGGCTAAGGTGCAAAGGTGTAACGAAACATATAATATGGTGTACAAAAAGAAAGGAATGACTCAACAGGTTGTTCTAGGGGATTTTACTCTAAAAATGAGAGTAATCAAGGGTTACATGGGAGTTAACTAACCAATGTGGATAGTTAATTTTACGACATGTAGGCTATTTAGTTGAATCCTAGAAATTTATCAGTTGAACATGTTCTTCCATCTAAATCCATAGTACTAATCATGGCGGTCTCGAGTGATATACGAGGCCAAGTTCTAAAGTCTACTACATCACTGACACACTCATAAATTTGTGAAATTTAGTAGACTGTTAGAAACGGAATAGGCTTAATTCTCACAATATGTATCAAGGGTTATTGTGCGCTAGGTAATGTAACTAGTGATTTTTGCAAAAGTCATACTGAAAAAAATATTTAATTTTGACCATTTTTAAGCATTTTGCATGTTATTTTGTAAAATAATGAGGACAGTACGTGCTAATTTCTCCTATCCTCACTTAAATTATACAACGTCATCTTAGAATGATTAAAAACAATTAAATACATAAGGGCAACAATAGAATTAGAACAAAAAACTCCCTGGATGTTTTTGCTCATGATAATTTTCCATGATGAGTTCTTGGCAGAAATATGTGTCTGACTTGGGCTTAAGCATGCTCGGATGAGTTCAACACATGTCCTTTTCAGAATATACCATATCATAGTTTCAGCAAGGTCCTGCATAAAAGATTAGAAGACAAGTGCAATTTCTATCTCGCTACAATGGTACAAGAAAATAATTAAACACGCAACTATACATGGATCAATACGTCGTATCCCAAACCCTAGGATACGCTGTTTTGTTCCTGTAAAAACAATTATATACTAGAAATTAATTATTAAGTTTTAAAACTGATAACATCCAGACACGTCTATACGCCGTATCCAGAGGGGTTCGATACGCCGTATAGAGTGTCTGGGAAGACAGACTCATGCAATAAACAATTTAAATGCGACAAATAATTAAAATGACCGAGTTGTCTCTCGGGAAGCACTTTTGTTTCAGCTGGTCTTTAAGTTTGACCTTTTTCCAATTTAATATCATCCTTATAAAACAATTTAGGGTCAAACGGGATGCCAAATGACACATACAAATTCTTGATTAGGAAAATGAATGACATCCCATTGCTAAGATGATTACAAGTCATGATGTTAACATTTAGATTCTTGATAAAAGTTTCAGTTTTGAAAAATTTATTAGATGTATCATGACTTGTTTCCAAAAGCTTATTTGACCCTTGTGTATCAACATTTATTACATTAGGTAATCGTATGACAGACATATCCCCTGAAGGTTGCTCAATATCGATTTTATCATTATCATTGTCCGTATTTGATTTTAGATCATCGGGATAAATCATGTTAAAAGGAAATAAATCATTAAAGTATAAAACGTTTTGTTCCTTTTCATCACATTTGGACAATGACGTTTCATTATTAAATTCATCAATATGTTGAGGACTTACAATATGTTCAGTTAAGAAATATGATTTAGACGTTAGAGCATCATTGTAAACAATGGCTGGAAATTCATTCTCAAAATCTTTAAAGAAGTCTAAATCATTAGGAAAAACTGACCTCAGGTTCGGGTAATGAAGGTATATTGACTTTATCATTTTCCGAATCTGTTTTCAAATTGTCGACAGAATTTATTTTATAGGAAAATGAATTTTCGTCATAAATTACCGTGTAATCTTCGTTGTCGGATTCGTCAAACGGTATTCTAAAATCAATTTCTTTGTCGTTAAGAGGACTTACCGTGGGTTCCCAAGAGAGCGCTTCTCTAGATATATCATCAAGGACTATAGCTGGGAATTTGGATTCGAAGTTTGTGAAGCAATCGTCCTCATCTTCACAATATTCCATCTTACCGTATGTGGCAGTTTACCAATTAAAAGTCTCACCGCGACTAAGAGCTTTTTCTTCTTGAAGTCTGATGTATTCCTCCATAGTGATATTGGGGTTGTCTATTTTAACCTGTAATAAATTTTCTAGAAAAACTGTCAAATAGCCTAATACTCCGTATTGATGATGGATTCAAATACGATGTATTGGTTTTGAAAAATTTATACGCCGTATCCAAGAAGTTGAATACGCCGTATTCAGTATTCGACTCAGAGTATTATAGAAGACTGTAATAATACAGAAAACACACAAACACACAATATACAAATATATATAATGCATAAAAGCAAACAATTACAAATAGAATTTAAACAATTATATTATACTAAGCTAAAATGGTTAGAAATACTAATAAGAATAAGGTTTAATTAATTCACTCCTTGGCAGTGGCGCCAAAAACCTAATGTGCTGTCGTGTAGGGTCAATTATTTGATTATCAAGTTTTAAATTTATATTTAGCCGACAAACCTAAAATAACACTTTAACGAGCAATGTGCCCAGTCAAGATGGAGTTTGCGGTAAGTAGGGTGTCGAACAGTAAGAGTGGAACATTAACCCTATATTCTATTAGTATTTTAATTAGCCTATTTACTGGTTAAACCTATGCTATATACGTTGTCTAATGATATGGGGGTTTTTTAGCCTGAGAGACTGGCACAAATTTGGTGGAAACAAATATCAATTCAATACACAATAAACACAAAAGAAGAAAATCAGAAGATAGAAAAGCGGTACAAGCCAAATGATAGAAAACTGTATTAGCCATATTAAATCCAGTTCAATGTTGGTTTGTTTGTTTTAGTGTAATGATTTACTTATCTTGAAGCGGCATATCATTCTTAAGACTTAGGCGGGACATCATCCTAAGACCTAGACTCGATTAATCTTGTCATAATTAACACATCCGCATAAAGCATCCATTAGTTTAATTATAATCTATCTAAGGGAATCAAAGCAGTGGTGATCCTGTTAAAACCCTAGCCCAACGGGACTTTGCCCACTTATTGTTTGACGGTGTTTCATATACTGGTAGTCTACTATTCAAATCTTTATTAGTTAATTAAGAGCATGATTGTTGAAACATAAACGGGTCACCTACTGGTCCAACTAAGCTCATAATTTAAAGACAAAGACAGAACGTTATTCGTGATCCTATTGGTCTAGTAATATTAAACACAATATGGAGAGCTATCCCAATATCTAGATTACTTGGTCCGTATCACTAGATCCAGTTGAATGATAGGTCGCATATTCAAACACATAAACAAGTATGAGATGATAAATATAATTAAACATTCAACGATAAATTAAGAAATCGATTTTAAAACAAACCAAACATTAAACTTTCATTAAGATGGCTAATACCTGAGGGTATTAGCCCACAACTATTGTAATTATACAAGCATAATCAAACAATTGAAATCGAACGATTAAGAGAGTAAAACTTAAACAATGTCTTCTATGGATTCGTGATCAATGCTTGACCTTGGTGGCTAATCTTCTCTTCTAAAATTCGTCTTTAATGAGTATGGTATAAGGAATATGATATTGCACACTGAAAATTCGTTTTTGAGTCTTCTATTTATAGTGTCTGAAAAAGACTCGATACTCCGTATCTGGCAAGGTTAATACGGCGTATTACGCTGGATTCCTTGGAGTGCGCACTACTATAGCACCCCCAAAATGGGTCGCAGCGGAAATGATGTTCCGGGAGCGTTACTTCATAATACCATTGCACAAGACATGAGAGAATGGCCTCTAAATGAGTCGTTTGAAAATGATACATTGGATTTAATAAATATTGTTACAGAAGCTCAACGGCTTAACTTATTCATCCTTGAAAATGTAAAGATTTTAGATCATGACAAATATTCCCAAAATGTAATGCCTCTAAATCTTTATGCGATGACTCCAAAATGATTGACCACCAATGTATCTCTATGCTCTTGTACCTCATTGACCTGAGAAAACATGCTTTAAAACATCAACATAAAGTTGGTGAATTCATAGGTTTATTTATGTATAAATCAGGACCGCAAGATTTCCCCGTGATTATGCAACCTATGCACCCATCACAAAAATGTAATTACGTTTCTCTAAGCTCATGACACATAAACTCGACATGTATGAATGCAATATAAACATTGCCACGTTGCCCGTGATGATGTTCAACCTGAAACATCCCAAATCCGACATGGTATACATCCGTTGGTTCACTCTGTGACACCAGTAAGAGCTACTCATCCAGATGGGGATGTCAATCCCAAATAGATCTATTTATAACATTCGTACTTACAATCCAGTAATTGACAGTTCGTGATAGTGGGCTCAGTCGGTTATCGCTACTTAGGCAAACACGTAATCAAGTTAAAAATGTCCACTTGCGTCCAAAAGTGAAATCAAGTATTTTATCTCATCGTGAGACATGTAAATGAGTATGTAAACCAATTTGTAAACGAGTTGTAAATGAACATGTAATGGGTTTAAATCAACCATGTAAATGAATTTGTAAACAAGCATGTTCTCCCCCAAAAGTATATGAAAAACAAGTAAAACAGGGGGCTATAAACTCACCTTGAAAGCAGATGAGACAAGGTGCACAAATGATCGAGCAATTAATCTACAAATATAAAGAAGGTGTAAGTTACACCTCATGAAATTAGAGATTTAATAATTTGTTTATTATTAAACTAATATACCTATTATAACGTTTTATACATAAGTGTATGAAATGACCAATTATAATAACGCCTTTAAATATATATTTGTTATATTATATGCAAACACTTATTCGTAATCGATTTGAAAAAGTACTTATAACTATATTTAGAGTAGATTATTTAGTATAACAATTTATTAGTAGTATATTCATGACAATGACTTGCATTAAAATATAAGTGTCTTTAAAATAACATGTATGACTCTATCTATGCATGACATAAAGCATCAGGTTAAAACAAATTAAAGTTAACACTAGTTTTGAAAAGATTTTATGTGATAGGGGTCAAATATGACAACACAAGAAAGTTTAGTTTGCAAGACAATATTAAAGTACAAGGACTAAACTTATAAATACTAAAGAGTAGTATGTAACCCTTACATGTTACGAACCATGCTTTCGTTTGAAGAACACCAACAAGAAAAAAGTTTTATGAACATGTATTTTGTTCTTGTTCAACCAGTTGATTATAACTTAGACACTAACTGACGTAAGTATTTCCTATATATATAGCTCTTCATGTCAAATGAGCGTTCAACGATTCGAAACCCGATTCGTCACACTAACAATAGTGATTAAATAAGATCGAATATGTTTTAGTCTACCTATAGTCTTAAACCTTCTTGTGGTTGATACGTGTTTAATTACACATACCATTTTTCATATTAAGCGGACTTAAATGAATAAAAACGTACCAAAAATACATTGTATTTGTATGTTTAATGAATAAAAAATCGTACCCAAAATACATTGTATTTGTATGTTTTTTGCTTTTTTTGTGTGCGATAGAAAACGGCAATTTTTCAAGAAAAGGATAAAAAAGAAAGCCAAAAGGCAACAAATCGCAAGCACGCTAATGGAAAGGCGACAAAGTCAAAAGTCCTGTCAAAAAAAATGAAGAAAATACAACTTGAGGGGCGATCAGCAACTGCCAAATCTAACAGTACTTCGTATTTTTTATTCATCAGTTCTCATCTTAGACATCTGGAGACTGTGGTATATCACACGTTGCAAACCGGGTAGTGTGTACTCCTAACATTTCACAGTTATCTCAACACAGGGGACCAAAAACTATCTAACATTCCTCACCCCCTCAACCAAGTCGTTATCTTTATTCTCGCGCTAGCTACCGCGCAGTTCAACAAACACTCCTAAGTCTAATCAAGAATGAAAAGAAGAAAGATGTAGAGGGGCTTTTCTTGTACAAAAACCAAACATACCCTTAATCATCTTCAACCTCCCTCTGTCACAACCCAACGTGTATAAACCCTTTCCCAATCTTCCCGCCAATACCAAAACCAGCCAGCACCCTGTTTTGCTCCCATACTTCTCCTGCAAAATCACTCAACATCCTACCAAAATCATTTCATCCACCCTACTTTCCCCCCCAGCTTTATAAAGTCCATGTTGGCAATCCCTCTCCATTCCCAAAGCACTTCGATGGCTGAGATTGTCTCCAAAGAAGCTCAAAAGAAATCAAAGGCTGGGATTTGCTTTAGTCTCTCCTCACACAACTAGCACACTTGGTTTTATCTCTCCAAAGAAGCACAAGCTGCAAGTCCAAGACTTCGGCTATATATAGAGCTTTTTGTAAGCCTTTGAGGCATCTAGTTTTTAGTTTTAATTTTTAATATAACTTAGCTTATTTTCAGTTATTTACAGCTTTTGCTTTCAGCTTTGTAACATTTCCAAGTTTTAATGCAAATTTAAGTTTTTAAGTCAATTTACAATACCAGTGTTAAGTTTCTTAATCATATTGTTTTGTGTTCAAAAAGCTCTCACCACAGCTTACTCATAAGCTGTTTTCATTAAGTAAAAATAAAAGGTTAAGTAGTTAAGAGAAAATCACAAATATCACTCTCAAATATACCACAGCTTATGTTATGGATGATAAGCCAATTCTGGATGGGCTTATGGACTCTCACTAGCTTGTTTTATACAAGCTAGAGCTTGTAGATTCTCTGTTTGACCCTGTTTTGAGCAAGGGTGTTGTAAGTTTCTCTTTTTCTTGTTTTTCTTATTTTCTGCAGAACTGTTTTAAGTGCTTATTTTGCTTATTTGCTAGTTGAAAAGTGTTTGTATTACTTTCTTACTTAGTACTGTTAGTTTACTTGTTAAAAACTGTTAGTTATAAGTTAATACTGCTAGTTGACTTTTGGAGCAGTACTAACTTAAAGCTACCAGTACTAACTCCAAGTTAGTACTGCTAGTTCATTTTCTTGGATTTTAAAGCTACCAGTACTAACTCCAAGTTAGTACTGCTAGTTCATTTTCTTGGATTTCAAAGGTAGCAGTACTAACTCAGCACTAGCAGTACTAACTCCAAGTTAGTACTGTCAGTTAATACAAGTTAGTACTGGTAGTTCATTTTAGCTTATCAGCTTATTATTT
>BQNB010152789.1:0-15723 GCA_026074375.1 Tanacetum coccineum
AACCCTAATTTCGTATTTTCAGTTAATCTATAAGCTAAACTTGTAAACTGTTGTTATAATCTATCCTAATAAGCTTAACTAACAGTATTATAATCACTTTATTAAGTCTTAAAAATATTTGAGTTAAAAACCTAGGCGTTTTCGTTATTAAACCCTAATTCGACCCGTTTTGATTTCCGGCTTAACGAATCGTTATTTTAAACTTTTGTTACATCTTATTCTAGCTTGTATTAATAAGCTATAACATGTAAATTACTTTTCATATTGAAAAATATCATTATTATGGATTTTGGACTTGTTTTGTAAATCATTTTCATGCAAGGGGTATAACTTTTGAAAACTTATAAGTACATGGACTATTTTTGCCATATTTCTAAAGTTATAACTATAGGGGTCTATTTTGTCACTTTCAAAAGTACAAGGGTTACTTTGTACATCTTTTAAACTAGAAGGACAAAACTTGTAAAAGTGAAAACTCCAAGGGCATATTTTGCCATTTTTCATTCTTAAGGGTCTAAAAGGTAACATTTTGAAAAAGTGTAGAAATGTGTTCAAAACCTTATAAGACATAACTTTAATTAACGCTTGACGTGCTTAATATTTTCAGTTATTGAGCAAAACGCTTAAAACCGATTATGTTATAACTATTACATAATTCATCATCGATGTGCTTTTTAAAAATCATGTTCCGAATCTATATCATATCACAATACTAGGGAACTTCATATTAAGGGGTTTCATCTTGGTATTACGTTCTGACTGAGTTGTTGGGTTTACGATTGAAAGTGCCAGCCCCTCAAACGTTTACTGAATGACCTCTGAATTATGATGGCCCGAACATTGATACAATACTCCATAATAATTCAATCAAAGATGATATTCATTAAATCCAATATCATTAAACTTTAAGAATCAAAGTTCTAGAGTACAATCTAAGACTTGATATATTATCTCAGGTTGCGTGTGACGAAGCCGTTCCTTTCATTTCATATACATTTGCTATCAATCAGATTTCCCTATACTGTTAAGGTGAGTTGATATTATTGCCTAAGTAACTATTTTGCCTTTAAGTCCCTAATATCATGAACCGTTAATTACTCTACGGAGTGAGCGCGAATGTTGTGAATAGATCTATTTGGGTAGTATCTCCCAATATCTCTTCAATATCTATTTGGGTAGTATCTCCCAATATTTATTTAATATCTATTTGGGTAGTATCTCCCAATATCTCTTTAATGTCTATTTGGGTAGTATCTCCTAATATCTCTTCAATATCTATTTGAGTAGTATCTCCCAATATTTCTTTAATATCTATTTGGGTAGTATCTCCTAATATTTTTTTAATATCTATTTGGGTAGTATCTCCCAATATTTCTTTAATGTCTCTTTGGGTAGTATCTCCTAATATCTCTTTAAATACCTCTTTGGGTAGTATCTCCCAATATCTCTTCAAATACCTCTTTGGGGTAGTATCTCTCAATATCTCTTTATGTGATTCATAAGTTTATGGTGATAATACTGTTCTCCATGATAATACTGTTCTCCAGGATAATAATATTCTCCATGATAATTATCCCTGCAATACCAATATTCCATTATATTAACTTGTTATCTACTTCTTACATTCAAACCTATGAAATTTCACACTCATACCTTATGTTGACCTTTTCGCAGTTTATCTTAGGTAATTAAAGCACTTATCATGGGCTGGAGTGGCACTATATTTTTGAAGATGGCTAAATTGTTATCCATTCAAACTAATTACATTTTCTTTAATTCTTAGAACTTTGCTTATTAATTGCATTTTGTAAAAATCTGATTTAATGAATGATAACTACATTTCCAACGTCTCTTTTGAGTTCATTCTATGATTATGAATGTTAGTACTATGAAGTATACTCCCAAGATTATCTTCCCTACTATAGTTAAAATGGAGTGTTTTACAAATATTGGTCTACAGACGCTGGCAATTACTAACTTGTGGGCTAGCACAGCATAACATTATGCTAGCAGTACTAACTTGTAGACAGAAGTCTTAGCATCAAGTACTGCTATTCTGAAGCAGTCATGATGCCAGATACTGAAGCGTCCACTACTCACCAACATATTTCCTTTACCTTTATGTTTAAACAATATTTTGAAGTTGTTGTACAAATCATCTATACTCATTGTTTCAACCTCAGGCTTATTCATCCACACAACTACAGTGAGTGTTCCACTCAAGGGTAAGCTACTCAAAAATTTTGAGTTTAAATCTTCTTAGGCAATAACCACACCCAGAATAGCAAGCCTACTGACTATCTTCTGAAGCCTATTGAAGATAAAGTCAAGTGACTCTGCACTTGTTGCATTGAAATGCTCATACTGCTGCTTTAAAAGTATCTTTTGAGTTTTCTTGGTAGCTGCATTAACCTCAAATCTTGTTCAAAATGGCAATCAAACATTATTTTAGCACATTCAGTGTACTGGCTGAATGTGAGATTTGAGTTCATATGGGAAGAGTCCATACGTAAGCAAGCTCCTAGCCTGACATCATCTTCTTATTGACTTTTCTTTCAGCAGTTACTGGTATAATACATCTTTGCAACTGCATACCAATTCTCCGTACTGTTTTTGGACTGAACCATGAATCACCATTTCTATGACCTCCCAGAGTGCATATTCTTAGATCTGTATGTACTAACTTAATCCTAATAACCTACATCACATACTCACCTTATATTGATAATAGGGAACTTGTAGTAGGACCATTATTTATAGATTCAAGCTCCATGATGCATCTAGACCAAAGTTTTCTCAAAGCCAAAGCTTCTGATACCACTTTTGATCCTAAACCTAGATCGATTTCCCTTAGGTTGTCTAAGGTTAAATTACCTTGGATAAATCCAAAATAACTTGATGTAGAAACTTTGTTTGTATATTAAAGTTTATGCGGAATCTACACCTTAATACCTAGAAGTTATGAATCAAATGCTTCAATAAACTTTGTTTGTATATTAACTTTTTTTGTCTAAGGTTAAATTACAAAGATAAAATCAAATGCTTCAATATTATTAGATCAATAATACGAGTACTCTTCACTTAGTACTAGGGTTTACAACCTTGAAGCTTTTCTTAATTGACATTGACAACTATGAAGACTTATGTGCAAAACTGATATCTCAACTAATACCCTAGAGCCTTCTTTTATAGACTAAGGAGTCCTAGTCGGCTTATAATACATTCCTAAGATATCTCAATCTTTTCTAAACATAAACGTAATCTTTTAAATAAATACATTATGTATATCGTGTACATAAATATCTCAATACTTATCTTCATAAGTATTCTTGTGCTCCAAACAATCTTTATCTCTTTAATCCGTCTTTATCCTCTTGACAGTAGACAGTCTCATGCAGTGAAATCTTTTCACTAGCACACTAATAAACATAAGCATAGTAATATTAGTAGCTAACATTACTAATATAAACTCACAATAGTAACGTTGTACAAGAAGTCTTAACATTACTACTAGCAGCACAAACTACTTAGCTTATATTTTATTCTTCTACACTGAGCATGCCTTAAACTTCAACTAACAGTATAACTTTATGCTATTAGTACTAAATTTATACTAAAAGTAGTAACTAGCAGTGTAACATTATACCTAAAAACTACCAGTACTAACCACTTAGCATATTTTCCATTAGGTAACTGAGCATAGTAACCTAAGAATCCATGTAAGTCTTTTAATCCCAACAAAGGCCTATGACAAGTCAATTAAGGTTCATGTCCACTAAGTAAGACATAAAATAAACCTCGACCACACATGGAATGGTGTTTTGTTGTTCATTTATGTCCCACTCTTTCACTTAAGCAATATGTCAATTTTTCTCTCTCTAAGTGTTCATCTCACCACCCTCACTCTCTCGTCTAAACCTTTAAGTGAATCATTCCATACAGTGTTAATAATATTATACATTTGGTATCAAGAGCATATGGGGGGGGGGTGTTTGTGTAGGTTTTGTGGTGCGTTTTATCTACTCTCGATTTAACTAGTGATGTTCTAATCCATTCAAAAGGTTTTCCACTATTTTAAGGGATTAAAACCATAAAGATCATAACTTCTTCTAGTTTTATCTTAGTAATAGACTAGATTATAAGAAAAACCTTCAACAAACCTAAAAAAAATCCATCTTTATGAGTCTTTTTGTAAAAAGAGGGGGTTTGTACCAAGAATCTTGATTTCAAAATTTTCGTGTCAAAAACGTTAAAGTTTGTGTTTTAAAGGTTCTAATAGTCTTAGATAGTTAAGTTGTATAAGAAAAATCAGGTAAAACATCAAAAAGTGAGTCTTTTTAAGATTTTTGATTTTTGAGTTTCGTAGTGTATTAGGCGATCTATACTTCATTTTCTATAGGCGATTTATACGTGGTCACTTGGTCAGGCGATCTATACTTCATTTTCTATAGGCGATTTATACGTGGTCACTTGGTCAGGCGATCTATACTTCATTTTATATAGGCGATTTATACGTGATCACTTGGTCAGGCGATCTATACCTAATTTCCTTAAGGCGATTTATACCACTTCTGTGATGGCGATTCATACAAGCTTTTATAAAGGCGATTTATACCATTTTTATAAAGGAGAATTATACATTGTTCTTTAAAAGAGAGATTTATATGCTTTATCTAAGGATAACTAATACATGATAATCAGGTAATTATCGGTTGTTCATATTGATTTATAAATCCTGGAAAAATTTAATTTTTCACCGGTTTTTATCAGAATTGTACAAATCTCGGTATTCAGAAAGAACTTAACTTCACTAATCAATACTCACTTTAACACAACAACCTCCAATCACTGTCCAATCATTTTAATCTTATCACATTGAAATGGATCCAATGATTTCACTTGGACAAAATAATACTCTTACTGAGTACTTGATACTCTCCGGTGCTGGACAATCGTCCCACCTAAGTTGACAAAGACCTGTATAATCTTGGAAAAGTCAAATGGAATTATTCATGCAAATAGCAGAGCACGTAAGAAAGAAACTTAAATCAGTTGAGAATGTCCACTCAATTGGCCTACGGATAAGATGAGAACTGTGATCAGAACAAAGAAATATGTTTTAATTATCTGCTGCTGAGAAAAATTCAAGCTGATTGTGATATAAAAGCTACCAATATCATTCTTCAAGGTCTTCCTGTTGATATCTATTCACTTGTGAATCATCACAGAGTTGCTAAAGATTTATGGGAGAGAGTTCAATTACTGATGCAATGTACATCTTTGACAAAGCAGGAAAGAGAATGTAAGTTGTATGATGCGTTTGATAAGTTTACTCACATCAAGGGGGAATCACTTCATACGTATTACTTGCGATTTACTCAGCTAATCAATGACATGAACATCTACAAGATGAAAATGGAGCAATTTCAAGTTAATACCAAGTTCTTAAACAGTCTTCCACCTGAATGGAGAAAGTTTGTGACTGATGTCAAGCTAGTTAAAGATTTGCATATCTCCAACTTTGATCAACTTCATGCATATCTTGAACAACATGAACTCCATGCAAATGAAGTCCGCATTATGCGTGAACGTAATCAAGATCTACTTGCATTCGTTGCAAATCAGCAGATGACACCACCTCACTTCAACACTTATCAGTCTTATTACAACAATCCTCAACTTCAACAATAGTTTTCACCATCACAACATGGATCAATTCAACCCAATCAACATTACTCATCTCATTATCTATCACAAACTTAATTCAATCATTCATCTATTCCACCATCACATACATTTCAGTCTCAAATGAATCATCAAACCTCAACTATTCCATAAGTAATTCCACAAGTTGCTTATCAATCACCTCAAGCTCCTACACAACTTATGACTGAATCACCATTTGGAGACACAGGTTTTGCTGTTCCTGTATTTTCTCCTAGAGATGATCCGATTGCTTGTCTCAATAAAGCAATGGCTTTTCTAACGGCTATAGCTTCTTCCAGGTTAATCAGCTAAGAACTTCCTCTAATCTAAGAAACCAATCCACTATTTAAGATGGTCGGGTTACCGTGCAACAAGTTTAGAGGAGAAGCGACTCGCATTTCTTGCAGATCCAAGAATTCTAGCAGATCAAGTTCAGACAATCATCCCTCATAATGCTGCTTTCCAGACTGAGGATCTCGATACGTATGATTCAGACTACGATGATCTCTCAACTGCACAAGAGGTTCTTATGGCCAACATTTCCAACTATGGTTCTGACATTATCTTAGAGGTACATAATTCTTCAAACCTATCTGAATGATTTGGATAATCAAAGTGTGTAGGCATTGCAGGATTTTGAACAAACACCAGTTATGGATTTTACAGATAATAAGATATCTAGTGATAGCAATATCATTCCATTTTCTCAATATTTGCAAGAAACACAACAAACAACTGTTCAAGATACTAATTTGCAGGCACAACAAGATTCAATGATTTTGTTTGTGATTGAACAAATGTCCAAACAAATGATTAATCATGTAAATAATTGGGAAAAGGCTAATAAGGAACAAATAATGATATAATAAATCAAAGTATGCAAAAGATGCCGTATTCTGAACCTTCTAATTTTGTGGAACATTCAATAATTAGATACACAAGAATAGTAATAATCATTTTGTACTCTCAGAATCAGATTGAATCAAAAATGCAGTCGTTCAGGATACAAATTTCTTCTTCTATCAAGTAAGCCTAGATATTATCTGTGTTTGAATAATTGTCAAATCAAGTAACTAACTATAACAAGGTCAATAAAGACAATTTGATTGCCAATGAAACCTTATCTGGTGAGCTTGAAATATACAAAGAACAGGTAAAATTACTAAAAGAAAGACAAAATGTGGATTTAGGTACTCGAGAAAAACTTATAATAGATGATATAATTTAGGAGAAACATGCACAGTTTGCGGATTTTGAAAAAGAAATTAACAATCTTAAACAAACTCTTTCTGAACAATTAAAGGAAAAGGAATTGTTAACAAAAACATATAATGTTTTCAAAAACGAATCCAAGGAAAAAGAAGCTAAGAATATTGATACATAAATTTCTTTGGAAAAGAAAGGTTAAGAACTGTTGACAACAAGTTTGTAAAAGGGGTCAATCCTCGCAAACATGCAATATGCAACACAAAACCGTTATGGCGAAGTTTTCTATGATAACAACCTAAAACAAGCTCTTGGTTTTCAAAATCCTTTCTATCTTAAGAAAGCTCAGAAGATTAGGCCAATGTTGTATGACGGTAATGTTATTGCTAAGGAAACCAATGTGATTTCAATTGTTGATTCTGAAGAGACTTTGATGCTTGAAGAAGAGAGTCGATCCAAAATGCTTTTAAAACAAAGTGATCCAATGTCTTAGAAAAGAGAATATAACACTAAACCAATTGGATTATTGTTCCTGAGTTAAATCGATTATCTGAAGATTTTGGTAAACGTTTTATCCCACAACAAGAACTGTCCGATGAACAAGCTTTACACCCTACTATTGACCAATATGCTTCTCCGCCTGTCAAAATTGAGGCTCCTCGGGAACTTTCTAAGGTAAGCCTGGTTAATACAAGCCTTAAAAAGCTTAAATACCATCTTAGCCAATTTGACAATGTGGTGAAAAAGCGGATCACGTCCAATGCTTTAACAGAAAGGGGAATGGGGTGTTTTTGAAACACACTAAAAGCTATAATTTCAAAATGAAATAATTCCATTTTGAAAGACTTTAAAAGACATATTTAATGTTTTTGATGAAGATCTTTTAAATAAGGTAACAGAAGTACAAACAGTTTTTAATCAGATGGAAGCTGTTGTTCAACAGTATCATGTAGACAAATAGTGTTTTGAAATTTAAAAGAACCAATTTTTGTTTGAAAACGATCGACTCTTGGATAAAATCATTTCTCAAGATATTATGAATATTATTGTGAATTCTTTTTTGGATGAGAATACTTCTGTAAATGTGAATTCTTTTGTTGCAATGAATGATTCTGTGAAATATGTGGAAATGTGCAACAAGTGTCTGGACCTTGAGGCTGAGCTTATCAAACAACATAACATGGTTGAAAAAAATGAGTATAATAGACTTTTAAAAAGATTTTTTAAACTTGAACAACACTGCATTTCTCTTGAAATTGCAATGCAACTCAATAAAGAAATTCTTCAAAAGAATAACACATCTGTAAACCAAACTAAACCTTCATTTGATCAATTGTTTGAATTAAACAATTTGAAAGCTGAGCTTCAAGCAAAAGACACGACTATCAAGAAGTTGAAAGCACATATTAAGCGTGTCAATAAAACTTCTACCAGTGAAAGTGTAAAAAAGGACTTAGATGAAATTGAGACTATCAACATTGAACTGGAACATAGAGTGACAAAACTAATTGCTGAGAATGAGCATTTGAAACAGACTTATAAACAACTTTATGATTCAATTAAACCATCATGTGTTCGTGCTAAGGAACAAACCGAATCTTTGGTTAATCAAGTAAATCAAAAGTCTGTTGAAATTTCTGATTTAAATGCTCAACTTCAAAAAAAAGTGTTTGTCATAACAACATTAAAAAATGATCTTAGAAAATTAAAAGGGAAGGACATAGTTGATAATGCTGCCCAGATGTCAAATGCTGCCACTATTGCTCCAGGAATGTATAAGCTTGAGCTAGTAATTTTGGCCCCTAAGGTTAAGAATAATAGGGAAGCTCATGAATACTACCTTACGCATACTATGGAACAAGCTGCTATTCTTAGGGAGGTAGTTGAACAAGCTAAATCATGAAACCCTTTAGATAGTGCATCCTACTTAGCCTGTATGTATGTTAAGCTGATTCAAGAGTTGCTAGGTTATATTAGAGATACTTGCCCTGATATTCACAAACCTAGTGAGAAATTAGTTGCGGTCACGCCTATTAACAAGAAGAAAACAGTTCGATTTGCTGACACTGTCACATCATCAGGCAACATTCCTAAAGTAACTAACAGACCTCTATTGTCTTCTATAGGAGTAAAACCTTCTACTAGTGCTAGCGGATCAAAGCCTTCAGGCAATACAAAGAATGATAGGATTTCACAAACACCAAGTAGTAATGAGAAGAATAAAGTAGAAGTCCAATCTAGGAAAGTTAAATCTAAGTTGAATAAACAGAACTCTGATTCTAAAAATGTTTGTAATGAACATGTTAAGCATCCTGTTAAAGGTGCTCAGGCTCTTTGTTCTGTATGCAATGAATGTTTGTTTGATGTTAATCATGCTATATGTTTAATTGATCATGTGAATAGTATGAATATGCGTGATAAATCTGCCTCTAAGAAAAATAAAAAGAGAAAAGAATGGAAACCTACTAGAAAGGTGTTTAAATCTGTTGGATATAAATGGAAACCCACTGGAAGGACTTTCACCTTAGTTGGAATCGCGTGCCCTTTAACTAGGATTACCGCCACTAATAAAGTGCCTCTTAAGGTTCCCATTCCTCTTGTAGTAGTTGCCCCCGAACATGTAGTAACTAGAGTATATACAAGGAGACCTAAAGTACCTAAACCTGTTCCTAATAGCAAACCTAAGGTTGCAAAATCTATGACTGCTAACAGAATGAAACCCGGTACATCTCGGGGATCCGATACTTCAGTTTCTCCATCCTCTTCTATCTCTTAATTGATTGCAATGTTGCCAAATTGTGTTTTGTGGTATTTGGACTCTGGCTGCTTCAAGCACATGACCGGAGATCGCTCTCAGCTTACCAATTTCATTCATAAGTTTCTCGGTACTGTCAAATTCGGTAATGAGCAAGTTGTGATGATTATGGGGTATGGTGATTATCAGATAGGGAATGTCACAATTTCAAGGGTTTATTATGTGGAAGGACTAGAACACAATCTATTCTCTGTTGGTCAATTCTGCGACTTAGATCTTGAAGTAGCTTTCAGAAAACATACTTGTTTTGTCCGTAATCTGGAAGGTGTTGATTTACTTTCAGGATGTCGAGGAACTAACTTGTATTCTCTGTCCATTGGGGATATGATGGCGTCTTCTCCTATATGTCTCTTGTCAAAAGCCACAAAGACTAAGTCATGGTTATTGCATCGAAGTCTGTCTCATTTAAACTTTTGTGCTCTTAATCACTTGGCTAGAAACAGTCCCTATAAGCTGGTCTTCCCTCCCAGACTAAATTTGAAAGGACCAATTGTGTTATGCACGTGTATAGGAAACAGGCAAGAACAATTCACTTAACCCAAATCTGAAGACACCAATCAAGAAAAACTATATCTTTTGCACATGGATCTTTGTGGGCCTATGCGTGTTGCTAGTATAAATGGAAAAAAGTACATCCTTGTCATAGTCGAAGATTACTCTCGGTTCACATGGGTAAAGTTTCTAGCATCAAAGTATGAAGCTCCGAGATTTTTATAACCAAGTTTTCTGAAAATGGATGACAAGTTAATTGAATCAACTGTCAAGAACATCCGTACAATACTGGAACCGATTTTGTCAATCCAACTCTGTGAGACAACTATGCAACAAGTTTGGAATCTCTCAAGATAACCATCGATTGCGTGAACTCCTACCAAAATGGTGTTGTTGAAAGGCAAAATCGTACTCTGGTTGAAGCCGCTCGAACAATGTTAATCTACGCAAAATCTTTGTTATTTCTATAGGCCGAAGAAGTAGCTACCGCATGTTACACCCAAAACTGATCCATTATACGACACCGTCATGGAAAAACTCCTTATGAGCTCTTACATGATTTGAAAAAAACCATATTATCCTACCTTTACGTTTTTGGTGCACTTTGCTACCCAAACAATGATGTGAGAATTTGGGAAAACTTCAAGCTAAAGCTGATATAGGTATTTTCATCGGATATGCTCCAAAGAAGAAAGCTTACCGTATTTACAACTGACGTACCAGAAAAATTATTGAAACAATTCATGTAGACTTTGATGAGCTGACAACAATGGCTTCTGAACAAAGCAGTTTAGGACCCGCGCTTCATGAAATGACTCCTACAACACCCAGTTCAGGACTTGTTCCAAACCCTCCTCATTCAGCACTGTTTGTACCACCATCGAGGAAAGAATAGGATTTAGTGTTTCAGCTAGTGTTTGACGAGTTCTACTCTCTTCCAGCTAGCGTTTCCTCTCCGGATCCTGTAGTAGATGCTCTAGCTCCTGTTGAGTCAAATGGTTCACCTTCCTCAACATTATTTGATCAAGATGCACCTTCTCCAAGCACCTCTCAAACCACTCAACATTCACAATTCCAAGTAAATCACACTAAGTGACTGAAGATGATTCATATGACCTTAATGTTTGCACATTGAGTAACGATCCTTATAATTGGCATTCCAAATCTTGAAATTGTTTAATTGTAAATCCTCATCAACAGATGTGATTCATGCAACCTGTGCACTCTTACACTCCAAACTCAAAAACACACCAAAAATGGATAAAAAGCGATCATCCGGATATAGAATTAAATAGGTGAACCCCTCTAGACCTATTTCCATATAGACTCCAATTACACTACCATAGCCCTGTTCGTTACATATGATGCCTTCCCTATCTTTTTAGTTGAGCCTAAGACGTATAAAGAAGCATTAACTCAATCATGCTGGATTGAGGCAATGCAAGAAGAGCTTCATGAATTCAAACGTCTTGAAGTATAGGAACTTGTTCCTCCTTCAGATAAAGTAATGATCATCACTTTAAAATCGATTTATAAGGTGAAATTAGATGAATTGGGGGGGGAATCTTGAAAAACAAGGCTAGGTTGGTAGCTCATGGATACCGTCAGGAAGAGGGAATTGATTTTGAAGAATCCTTTGCTCTCGTGGCTAGACTAGAGACAGTTTGGTTATTTCTCGCATTTCTGCTCATATGAATATGATCGTCTACTAGATTGATGTGAAGACGGCATTTTTGAATGACATTTTACGTGAAGAGATCTATGTTAGCCAACCGGATGGATTTGTAGATCCAGACAAACTTAATCACGTGTATAGAGTGAAGAAAGCTCTATATGGGTTGAATCAGGCTCCATGCGCGTGGTATGATCCATTGTCATCGTTTCTGCTATCTCAAGGATTCTTTAAAGGCACAGTTGATCCCACACTGTTCATCAGCAAAAAAGGCAAAGATATCCTCTTGGTACAAATCTATGTTGACGATATTATTTTTGCTTCTACTACTACTGAACTATGTGATAAATTTTCTGAGATAATGTGTTCTAAATTCAAGATGTCAATGATGGGAAAAATATCATTTTTTCTAGGACTGCAGATTTTACAGAGTCCAGAGCATAACTAATTTAACAAATCCAAATCAAAAAATTATGGCACTCTGAAGAAATCAGCTCTCCGAATAGCGAAACATCACGAGCTGAACACACGATCATACTTTAGCAATCCTCCACACATCTGTCTCCAGTTACGAGAGAGCCAAAAGCTTGCCCGCGCTCTCCCATCAACACACACCCTACCATATCATGTAGTATCTAACATCCAGTAGACCAGACCTGGTATATGTTGTCTGTATGTGTGCTCGGTATCATGCATGGCCTACCAAAAAGCACCTACATGCTGTAAAAAGAATCTTTCGATACCTAAGAGGAACTGTCAAACGGGGACTATGGTACTTGAAGGATTCTGCTATTGCTTTAATAGCTTATTACATATTTTGATCATGGCGGGTTGATCAAGAATACCAGCGGTAGTACGATCTTGAAGGTATGCAACTGTTGGGAGACATACCTTGTTTAGCTGGTCATCAAAAAGCAGAAAAGCGCGCTCGATATCCAGTACGGAAACCGAGAATATATAGACTTGTCCGGCTGTTGTGCTCAAGTCCTTGGACGAGATCACAACTTACCGACTATAGCCTTGGATTCAATAAAATTCCAATGTACTGTGATAACAAAAACGCTATTGCCTTATGCTGTAACAATGTTCAACATTCCCGATCAAAGCTTCGAACTATCAAGATATCACTAGATCATAAAAGAGGCAAGTGGAGAAGTGGAGTCCCTTCGAGCTTTTACCTTTGTCAATAAATGAACGAAAATATCAGTTGCGGACATCTTCATCAAGCTCTATAATCGAGAAGAGAATTGAATTCCTACGACAAGCGGTGTGTAAGAGAAGTTTTTACTCCTGAGATTCTAAAATGAACGGCCGATGAAGGACTAAGATATCGTGGTGGTACCTATTCTTATATCCTTTTGTATATTAAGTAATATATAGCAAATCCATCAACAAACACAAAAAGATTCTTCACTCCTTATAAAATTTTTATTTCTATTATTAAAAACAAAACTTAAAATTTAAAACAATCAAAAAATGATAAAAATGCTGGACTAACTATTAACAAGTACTTTTCTTGGCAAATCGAGATAACATTTACAAGCCCTAAAATGTCATTTAATAATGATACGAGGTTGTAAATGAAGTTCGAGCAGAAGTTCAAAAGCTTTTAAAACATGCCAAAAATGGCTTGCTATTATTTCCGATAGCAACTCGGTCATCATCTTAAAGGCAAGTTTTTCAAAAAGAAAACTTGGCCTAACAACATGAATTAATTCTCGGGCATGGTCTACTTTATGACCATGCAAAGGCTTGTGATTACTTTGCATCACAACCCGTGCTTCTTATATCCCATGAGTGTACGTGTCAGTGCGCTTATGTGTTAAAATAAGAGAAATCTTATTGTTCTATCTATTGGAGAGTTTCAAAATATTTATTTCCAAAAAAGTCATCTGAAAATCTTTTTCAAAGACATTTGACCACTCAAACAACGACTACGGGCCTTTAAATAGAAAACGGTAATTCGTTTGAGGGGAGAAAATGCAAATATCTTCTTTATCAATGCAATGAAAGTGGTTCATTATATTCCTTAGTATACCCTTTACCTTTCCTATTCCGATTACCTTATTTGAACCAAGCGCACCCTAAGTTTAGCTTATGTGAGCCTTATATGTTATGTGTTTATGCCTTTAGGGAGTATATGTGCAAATATAAGTTTCTAGGTATAATAGTTAAAAACATTAGGGACTATTTGTGCCATGTGTTAAACTTAAATTGCCTAATAAAACTTATATAAGAAACATGAAAAGGTTATGAAACTTGAGGGGGCGATTGTGTCAAAAACAAATTTTGTTTTATAAACCCCGTCACTTCGTCACATACACAAACACACTTATATTTTATTTTCCCTCCCAACCTCAAAATCAAAATCGTCATCTCTTAATCTTCATTTCAAGTTGTTATCATTCAAAAGGTATAACTAGAAACTCGTTCTTCACACTCTAAACAACACATCTCTCAAACGAATTAAGTTTTAATACGGATTTGATCTCGAAAACCCTAACAATCAAATTAGGGTTCATCAAAATCAAAACTAGGTAAAAACCTAAATTGAGTAAGGGGTTTTGTTGGTTTAGGAGTGTAGAACACTCGGTTAAAACAATTTTGTGATTGGTTATCATATGAATGTGTTCTTGATAATTCTTGTTTGTAGTTTCTAGAATGAATGTGGTAAAAAGGATAAATATGCTCGTTCTTGATCGTTCTTGATGATTCTCTAGCTAATTGTTGTTATAATTGATCCTAAGTGTTATACAACTGATATGAATGCTATTTGAACAAGTCTTGCTGCTTAAAATTTTATGTTTGTGGTAATGTGTTTATTAAAGGCGAGTTATAACACCCCTAATTTGGGTCGCAGCAGAATATGGGTTTGAGGGTGGTACTTCACAGATCAATAGCACAAGATATATACAGAACGACCATTAAAAGTCATTTAAAACTGATACATTGGATTTAGCAAATTGTTTGTTACTAAAAGCCCGAAGCTTAACTTGTTCATTGTTAACTATACAAAGATTTCAGTTCATAACAAATGTATTCCTAAAATGTAATGCAACCAAATCTTTATGCATGTGACTTCCAAATCATGACCACCAATGTATCCCTTGTCTTGTATCTCATTGACCTCCTGAGAAAACATGCTTTAAAATGTCAACAATAATGTTGGTGAATTCATAGGTTTGTAAAATGTCTAAGTGTAGGACCGTAAGATTTCCCCCGTGATAATACATCAGATGCAAACATCATAAAAATATAATTACGTTACCCTAAGCTCATGGTACTGAAGCTCGACATATATGAATTGCAATATAAAATTGCCTACATTGCCCTTGATGATGTTCAACCCGAAACATCCCAAATCTGGCATGGTATACGTTCATTCATCCAGTGATAGCTAATCACCCGAACGGGAATGTCAATCCCAATAGTTCTATTTATAACATTCGCACTTACAATCCAGTAATTTAACAGTTCATGATAATGGGCTCACTAGGTATTGCTACCTAGGAAAACACATAATCAGTTTGAATATAAAATGTATACTAAAACGTGGGGCTATGAACTCACCTTGTGTGAATGATTATCAATGTATAACAGAAAATGCGTCACGTATACGCCCGAATGCAACCTAACCAATTATAGGTCGTATAAGTACTAAGCACTTTGATTAACTAATACCATATATAATTCTACATAGCTACATCACCATCTAATTGCATTTGTAAAACAACACTTATAAAGTAAAAACGTTTATAAATAACACTTTAGTAAAAACGACATAACTTTCCCGTTTTAAGCCTGTTTGGTACGTTCTTTACGTTCACGCTTT
>BQNB010152790.1:0-15723 GCA_026074375.1 Tanacetum coccineum
GAGAAGGTTGGATAACAACACGAGAGACAATCGTGGACAGCAAT
Organism: Tanacetum coccineum; assembly: GCA_026074375.1. Lineage (NCBI taxonomy): Eukaryota > Viridiplantae > Streptophyta > Magnoliopsida > Asterales > Asteraceae > Tanacetum > Tanacetum coccineum. Next base: position 45 of record BQNB010152790.1, read on the forward strand.
CAGTTTTTAAGCGGTAAAATGTTGGAGGCCAGAATGTAACAAGAGCATACACGGCTAGGAACAATGATAGAAAGGGGTATGTTGGATCCCCACCCTACTACAACAAGTGTAAGATACACCATGCAGGGCCGTGTACTGTAAGATGTAGAAACTGTAAGAGAGTTGGTCATATGACTAGGGATTGTAAGGTCACTGTTACTCCAAACACTTAGAGATCCCTAGTTGGAAATAAACCGGGTATTGTTTGTTATGAGTGTGGAAGGCCGTGACATTTTAGGAAAGATTGTCCTAAGTTAAGAAATTAGAACCATGGAAACAAGACTGGAAACAAGAATGGGAACAAGACTGAAAATCAGACTAGAGGTAACGAAGCTACAACAAGGGCTTACGCCATTGGTAGAGGAGGAACAAACCCTGATTCCAACGTTGTCACAGGTACGTTTCTTCTCAATAACTGTCATGCCTCTATGTTATTTGATTCGGGAGCCGATAGGAGTTTTGTGTCGTCTACCTTTGGTGCTTTGCTTGATGTTGCACCATCTACTTTAGACACTAGTTATGTCGTAGAACTTGTCGATGGAAGAATTTCAGAAACAAATGTTGTACTTAGAGGCTGTACGTTAGGATTATTAGGTCATCCGTTTGACATAGATCTAATGCCCATAGAACTTGGTAGTTTTGACGTCATCATCGGTATTGATTGGTTGGCGAAGTACCACGCGTTGATTGTTTGTGACGAGAAGATCGTCCACATACCTTATGGAGATAAAGTATTGATAGTTCGAGGTGATGATTGTGATGGAAAAAGTAAGTCGAAGCTGAATATCATATTGTGTACGAAAATCCAGAAGTATATTGAGAAAGGATGTCAAGTTTATCTAGTGCAAGTTACGTCTAAGAAGACTGAGGACAAGTCGGAGGAGAAGCGACTTGAGGACGTGTCGATCGTACGGGAATTTCCGGAAGTCTTTCCAGAAGACTTGCCGGGGCTACCGCCTGCTCTACATGTTAAATTTCAAATCGACTTAGTCTCTGGTGTTGCACCTGTAGCACGAGCCCCGTACCGATTAGCACCAACATAACTGCAAGAGTTATCTACTCAGTTGCAAGAAGTTTCTGACAGAAGATTTATAAGACCCACTTCCTTACCCTGGGGAGCTCTAGTTTTGTTTGTCAAAAAGAAAGATGGATCTTTTCGGATGTGTATCGACTACCGTGAACTAAACAGACTTACTGTGAAGAACCGATACCCACTTCCGAGAATCAACGACTTATTTGATCAACTGCAAGGGTCAAGAGTCTACTCTAACATCGACCTGAGATATGGTTATCACCAACTCAGAGTTCGAGAGGAAGACATTCCCAAGACCGCATTTAGGACTCGCTATGGTCACTACGAGTTCTAAGTAATGTTGTTTGGTTTGACTAACGCACCGGCAGTATTCATGGATTTGATGAATAGGGTGTGCAAACCGTATCTGGATAGATTCGTGATTGTGTTCATCGACGATATTTTGATTTACTCTAAGAGCAGAAAGGAGCATGAAGGACACCTTAAGTTAATTCTGAGGTTACTTAAGAAGGAGGAGTTGTACGTCAAGTTTTCAAAGTGTGAGTTTTTGTTGTCGAATGTACAATTTCTCGGTCACGTGATTAATAGCGAAGGCATTCACGTTGATCACGCTAAGATTAAGTCTATCAAGGATTAGGCGTCACCCAAGACACCAACCGAGATTCGTCAGTTTCTAGGCTTGGCCGGTTACTACCGACAATTTATCGAAGGGTTTTCAAAGATCGCTAGGCCTATGATAAAATTGACTCAGAAAGGCGTGAAGTTTGATTGGGGAGAAAAGGCAGAAGCTGCGTTTCAGTTGTTGAAGCAGAAATTATGTAGTGCGCCGATATTGGCTTTACCCGAGGGAAGTGAGAACTTCGTGGTATATTGTGATGCCTCTCATAAAGGGTTGGGCGCGGTTTTGATGCAAAAGGAGAAGGTCATAGCTTATGCATCCCGCCAACTCAAGGTTCATGAGAAGAACTATACCACACACGACCTAGAGCTTGGTGCTATAGTATTTGCCTTGAAGATGTGGAGACACTATCTATATGGTACAAAGTGCGTCGTGTTCACTGATCACAAGAGTTTGCAACACATTCTCTATCAGAAGGAGTTGAACATGAGACAACAACGATGGTTAGAGTTGTTAAGCGACTAAGACTGTAAGATTTGATATCACACAGGAAAGGCGAACGTGGTGGCTGATTCCCTGAGCCAAAAGGAAAGAAGTAAGCCATAACGAGTTCGGGCCTTAGTTATGACTATAGGGTTAAATCTTCCTAAGCAGATTTTAAGTGCTCAATCGGAAGCCAGGAAAGAAGAGAACTTCATCAACGAAGATTTTCATGGCATGATTAAGAAGTTAGAACCTCGTGCTGACGGAACATTGTGTTTGAACAATCAAAGTTGGATTTCATGTTTTGGTGATCTGAGAGCTTTGATTATGCATGAGTCTCATAAGTTAAAGTATTCCATCCATCCTGGATCGGATAAGATGTACCAAGACATAAAGAAGTTGTATTGGTGGCCCAACATAAAAGCAAAAATTGCCACCTATGTCAACAAGTGTTTAACGTGTGCTAAGGTTAAGATAGAGTATCAGAAACCGTCTGGTTTGTTGGTTTAACCAGAGATCCCACAATGGAAATAGGAGAATATAACAATGGACTTCAAAAAAGGACAAAAACGAAGCCAAAACAACAAAACCGAGCACGAGAACGTGAAGAGCGTGAAAAGCAAAAGTCAAAAAGTCAAAGTCAACAGAAAAGTCAACCATAAAGTCAACAAGTCAAAGCCGAGCCGAAAACAAATAAATCTTAAATGGGCCCACCCGTACCCATCTAATGGAGTGGGCATCGCCCATTAGACGTTTACATGAAGACTTATACAAGCTAAAGGCCCAAAACCCATTATTTATTACACTCGGCCCAAAACAATATAAAAGCCCAAATCACTTAATGCTTGTTAAGCCATAACTGTGTTAAGTTTGTTACACCGTTAGTCCACAAGGACCTAACTTGCAATAACATCTTACAACTTCGAGGGCTAAACCTGCCAACTCCCCAAAACTATTACACCACAAGGACCATACGTGCAACACTATTATACAAGTTGAGGGGCTAGTTTTGCCAAACCACCAAACCCCTACCCTGTTTCCCCCAAAATAGATATTAACCAAAATTTCCCGCCAAAAAATCCTATTCATCTAGCTCTCTCACTCACCCTTCACCCTACTCCAAAACATCACCCTCACCCCACTCCACAAAACCCTAAAAACCAAGTTGGCAATCCCAAGCGTTTTAATTGGTCAAGATAATGAAGGGATGTAATTTATGGATTGGGCTCCAAGGCTAAATGAATCCAAACGGGGTTTGGAGGTAAGGGGTCGTCACTTCTTACTTAGAGGGGTGTTTAGGATAGGGTGTGATTGGAAGCTTTGAGCCTCTCACAACAAAAGCACAACAAGCACACAAGTTGAGGACCTCACAGCTTATAAAAAGAAAGAAGACAGAGAAGAAAAAGTAACTAGGAGTAGAAGTAGCTTAGCTTAGTTTTAATTTCTAGCTTATTTGTATTTCTTTATTGTCTTTTAAATTCAAACCTTGTATCTTTTGTTATCTTAATGAAAATTTCTGTTTTTTTTAGGTTTTTCTTACAAATCTGTCATTAACTGCTTATCCTATGTGCTTATTGTCATGTGCTTATCTCCATATTTTTATTGCTTAATTATCCTTAACTTGCTTAATTACATATTTGTTTTTACAGATTTAAGCTTAATTCACCCTTTTATTGCTTAAAAATGGATTTACAAAAGTTAAAGGGGTGTTTGGGTTAGGACGTAAAATGGGTCAGACTGAGTTTTAAAATGGGTAAGGGTCACTTTGCCAACTTTGACAAGCTCTTTTGAGTACTTTAAATCAGTTTTCAAAAGTTTTGAAGTTTTTAAAACCTTTTTCAAAGTTATTAGAAGTAATGTTTTAAATCTGTGTATTCCTAATTGCATATATCAGTTTATAGGATTAGATTTTGTTTAGTAGTTTTTAATTGTTGTATTATGCTCGTTTTGAAACTGTGATGCACTAGGAATAGAGTTTTTGAGTAGGGAATTTCCCTTTAAGATTTTAGTTTAAAATTGTTTCAAGTCACTTTCAGGTTTTCAAAGTAAAAAGCCACTTTTTGATCCTAAGTTTAAGTCAGTTAACGTTTGTATTAGAGTCTAAAATTTATTTTACAAGAAGTTTATAGTATGGATTTTAGAAGTGTGAACTTAGTATAAGGAGTATGGCTTATTATCAAGCTTGTTTAGTGGGCTGCAAAAACCATTTGTCTTTTCAAACTTCAAAAGTCCAAAAATATTAGTGAGAAACTGTCATTACATCAGATTGATTTTCATAGTCCAAATCTTGTTTAAAATTCTCAAAATCAGGTTCTATTGGTTCATTGGGTGGTATTCTAAATCTCTTTTGGGTTTTCAGGATAATTCTGTTGCTTATTCAGTTCTTAAGATAGCTAAAAATAGGTAGTTAATTAGTCCTTTTAAATCTGTCTTTTTAGTTTGCTATCTTATAGCTTATTTATTGTCTTTCAGCTTATAATGTTTGCATATTTCCTTTCATTAGAGCTTATTAGGTTAGGTGCGTGTCTTCTTTAAGCTTATTTGTTCCCCTAGTGCTTATTCCATCCCAAAAGCCAAACAATTAGCTCTTTTTGTCTTAGTTTAAAAAAATGCAATCTATCAGCTTTTCTTACTTAATTCTGGCTTATTTGTTAGATTTAGAGTAAGTGTTTTTGTAAAAAGTTCTTATTTTCAGTTGTGCTTTAAGTTTTTAAAGTAAAAAAAATGTTTTCAAAAAGGGAAGGCATGGGGGTCGAACCCATGACCTCCCCCTTTGTATACCAAGCCTCAACACGCCACACACAAGCCATTCGCCCTAGGTTCTTTTTCAGTTAGTATTTTTCTTGTTTTATTTATATAGTAATTACTCAGTTTATGCTTATTAGCTTCTTTGCTTATTTTACTGCTTATCCTTTCAGCCATTTATCAAGTTTATATTTTTCATAGATTCTCCATAACTTAAAGTATTTTATGTATTTTTTTCCAGTTTTTTAATAAATAGTTTACTATTTTTAATCATTTAATTTCATTAAAGCAGTTTTTAAATCATAAAAAAATTAAATAAAAATTAAAAAAAATATAATTCTTTTTTTTGAAATTTTCTTTTATCATTTAGGACATAGGAAAATTAAATTTGCTGTTTGGTAGTGGTCCAAAATTGTAGGATTTAGTTTTTTAAAGAACGGGTTTTAAATCCCTTCATCGTTTTCGCGTTTTAACTTTAATTGCCTTCATTTTTTATGTTCCCGTAGACTTAGGATTCCTTTCCCATGCCTTATTTATGTTTCCCGTAGAATTAGTTTTCATTTATATGCCTTATTTTGTTTCCCGTAGATTTTTAAGTTATTTATTTGCCTTTATTGTTTTCCCGTAGTTTAGGAATTAATTCCTGTGCCTTTGCTTGTTTTTCTCGTAGATTTAAGTATTCCTTAGTTTAAATTTCCATAATTTCTCGTAGATTTAGAATCCAAAATCCAAATCCTTCTTGCATTCAAGCATCCAAAAGTCAAACCTAAAACGTAACCGTCAATTTCACGCCTCGTTGGGAGAACGACCCGGGTAACAGTTATCCGGAATCATTTATATCATACCCGTGAGTTTGTTGATCTTTTTCCTAAAAGGTTGACTTGGTTGACTCGCGGGGATTTTATATTTTGATTATATTATTTACTTTTGATATATAATTACCCTAAATAAGGTGGTATAATTTGGGCGCTCGTGCCGGGGAGGTGTGTTGCGACAATATCATTACGGTTTGACGATTAGTGACTTGAAGACCCTTCCTCGTGAAGTTATTGTTTTTCGTTTGCGAATATTTTCTTCTTAAAAAAAATACAAAAATATTTTTCATTTCTTTTTAAGAAATCAAAAAATATATAAAAACTTTTGTCCTTAAATAAGAATTAAAAATCATCAATATAATGCTTCTCAATGGAGTAGTATCTAATAAGTTCCCCAAAACAAAAGATTTAAAACTTTGCCTTTGTGCAATTGTTAATACGGCTCACATATAATGAATTAACTAACTATAAGGTAGGGGTGTTATAAGGAGGGTTGTTCTGAGGAACTACAACCCGAAAGGAGAAGGTTTTTAATAGCTTCGCGCTTTCTCGCTCCTCCGCTCCTTTGTGCGTTTTTCTTTTAGAGAGCTACCGTGAAGCAAGTTGATTATTGGTTTAAGTTATTCAATCTCATTTTGTCCTTTAATAAAATATGTTGTTTAAAAAACTCGAAAAACCAAAAATAATCTCCTTTAACCTCTTTGCCGTTTAATTCTTTTCTTAACCCTCTATATTGTTTAATTCTTATGGCGTCACTCGAACAAAGCGAGTGTATGGGGTGTGGACAACCGTGTGTTGGCTTCTATTGTTATCTTTGTACGTGCCAGCAGTGTGGTTTCAGTCTTAGTAATGGAACTTGTATAAACTGCACTTATGGAGACGGAAAACCAGTCACTTGTTGCGAGTGTGAAAGCCTGTTAAATGGTGGATTTTGTTTGTTTTGCAATTCGAGAGCTGGAAATTCTTTCACTTATGATTCAACTCCGAATTCTTTCGATAATCCTCCTAATTTTTCATACCCACCTCCACAACCCCAGTACGATACGTATTTTTGTGAGTTATGTGGGAACGATGCTCACTATGGTTACGATTGTCCGCCTCAGGTCCCGTTTGTCTACAATCCGGACCCGTGTTTCAATCAAAACTTTGATACTTTTCCACAAACTTCACCAACTTTTCCACAACAATATCTTTGTTGTGAAAACTGCGGGGGTCCTCATGCGACTTTTGAATGTCAACCGATGAATCAAAATTTTTACAACTCTAATTCTTTCGGTTTTGACCAATCCCAACCCCCGCAGTTTCCCGTCATTCATCAACCTCGTCAAGAAACAAGTGCGGAACAGTGTTGCATTGCCCGTTTTACAGACCTAATGGATCAATACAAAACTTTTTAATAAAGTTTGTTCGTATTTCTTATAGGGTAAACACCAAAGGTTTTAAACAAGTGGGATAAATTTTTTTGATAGTTAAGCATGCTCAATCCCGAGGACGGTACAAGAATTGTAGCAAACTTATTTTGTTCAAGATTTGCAAAGTTATAAACGTGACGTTGGCTAGAAATAGATAATACGCCAAGTTGGATTGGCATTTTGCCTACCTCATTTATGATGATGTCGGCGATGGAGTATTCTTTTGCAGCACAAGAAAATCTCATGAACATGTCTACCGTAATCCATACCGATTCACCAAAAACGGACTCTCTCATCATGGTGGACAAGCATCTTGACACAATTCCGGAAACGGAATCGGAATTCATAAAGTCTAGTGTTGAGAACCTTGTCCAAAACCCAAGTGAGTCCGAGGATGAATGCGAGTATGATGTGCCCGATTGTGATGATTCTCAAACGACAATTTTTTTGATGTTTCCCAATCCTCTCTTCGACGATTCTACCTCTAGTGATGACAAATCAAGTCATGAGGAGGTTATTCATGAAATGAGTTTTATACCTTATTGGAACCTCTTTTTGACATGACGAGGGAAATCATTTTAGTGAGGTTTAATCCTGATTTCATAATGAAGACCCCGATTCTACTCCAAAAAATGATCGTTTTGATGCCGAGTCTTATCTTCTTGAATCACTATTCAATCGTGATACTTTGATGGCTTCCTCTCCTAAGGTTGATTCTACCCTCGATGAGTTCACCGGTGAACTCAAAACAATTCCACCGGGAATTGTTAATAGAGAGCACGAGGAGTATATTAGTATGATGGAGAGGTTTCTATACGACAATTCAACTCCCCGGCCACCGGAAGATTTTCATGCTATTCCAAATACGATCATCGAGTCTCTTCCCACATTTATCCCCGTTGAGGATAGTGACTCTCTTAGGAACAAGATGGATCGATTTATTTTTCGGTCCGGACTGACTCAATACACGGGTTTTGTGAGTACTGATTACGGGAATCAGAAGTTGACGTTATATTCCTATTCCCTTATCGAGTTCGAATCATTTCATGTTGATTATCCCGATTCGGGAGATTCAACCATTGATGTGGTGGAAGACATCCCCGTTGAAGTGCCTAATATTTTGCCTACCCATCCCACCCTTCATATGGATTTCGACTTTCATTCCTTTCATTAATGATCTCGGGAATTCCGATCTTGATGTTTCTTCTCCTTCTGGAGATAGAAACAAGATTTACGATTCGGGGATATGATTGTAAGTCGAATAAACGAGATTTTTGCTTATCTCATTCCCCCGTGATTGTTAACTTTACTTTCATTTTCATCCAATAAACGAAGCCAATAGTTTTCAAATAACAGTGTTCTGGCTTTCAAAGGAGAAAATTCTCCTTCTTCATCACATCGGGGCTTTAAAGCTTCCAAGCTTTTCCATCAAAAAAGCCCGATGTTGATCTATGGAGAGGACATTCCTATCTTGGATGTTCCGTGTCTCCATTTCTATCCCCCTTGACCAGCTCAAGTATGGGGGATCGAGTCAGGCTTAAGACTCGATTAACAAAAATAAGTGCTTCGTGGGTGGCAACCCATGCTTATCCTAATATAATTATATTGTAGTAATGAATAAGTATGTTGTGTGAGAGGCTCGCCTCTTTCCTTTTCCGTGTTTTGTGTTTTTTGATATATGTCCAGGATTGCCCGGATTGTGGTGACTCTCGTGCTCGCGGTTTTGTCCTCCGATCACTCGAGCTTCACATCCTCAGCTTCATTTGGGAATCCAATATCCTAATCTTATCGACTAACGTTTATCTTTAAGCATACCTAATAAACGGCTTAGGATTTACGTAGAGACCCTTCTTAAAACATTGAGGACAATGTTTAGTTCTAGTATGGGGGGGGGGGGATCTATCGATTTGATTGTGCCTGCAGTCGTTGTTTTCACGTAATCCTATTTTTACCACCAAAATACAAAAAAATGAAAAATTTAAAAATTTTCAAAAAAAAATAAGTGCTTTGTCACAATTTTGACTTTCTTGTTGGGTAGAATAAGAATAAATTTTGACTCGATCGAGCGTGTTGAGCTCTAGCTTGTTCCTTAACTTTTAGACTAAGCATTCGCGGATCTTTGCGAAGAACGAAAAATGATAGAGTTAATTATGAGTTAGATGCTAAACAAGGATTATTTGGAAATCTTAAGAGCTCATGTATGTAATTTGTGGCCTTTTCTCCCATAAGCTTCTAACCGGACTAATAATACGTGCTATTTTTGAAAATTAAACTTAAATCAACAAATTTTTAAGATGTAGTCGACAGCAATAAATTTTAGTCTTAGTTCAAATTTATACTTAAATTTTCCAAAAAGAAGTCTTCTTTATATATTATGAAATAAAGTAAAATGAATAAAAAATGATGAAAAATAAAAAAAGAATGATGAGTAATAATTATAAACTGTGGGCTGATAAAAGTTTGCTGCATCTTGCCGGCTCATAACCGATGTTGCAGCCTTCAAAAAGGTTGAGGATTTCAATTGTATCATAAGTTATGTTAATGATTGAGCGTGAAATAATGTGATTTAATAAATATAGGGAAAATCTCTTTTTCTTAAATTTAAATATGCTTTTGAACTAAAACTATTTCATTTTGAGTTGTGGTTTTTCTAAATAAGCTATGTATATACGGGAAACCTAAGAGTTTTTTTGAAACCGAAGGTCCGTGAGTGCCGATTTTATAGTCTCTGTGGGGTGTCAAAAGCCTGGTCATTTAGCCGCAAGGTTGGGATGTGCCGAGACGAAAGTCGCTACATGGGATGATCTCGCATTCCAACTCATTATTCTCGGGTGGAACGCGAAGCATAGAATTTTTCAAAACCTTGATCCATGGTTAAAATTCGAAATATGCACATTCACCTAATATATAATAATCGTCGGGAGTGAAAAGTTCAAAAGTTACAAATATGAGTAATGTTAGCATCTTAACTTATATTTACCGGAGGTGTGATGATTTCGTTCTTTTGCTTGGTTTGGAATAAGTGAAAAGTCGAGAACGATGAATTTATCCTTTTGGGGGGCATTTTAGGATTGAAATGCATCTTGTTCTATGATCCCGAAAAGTTATGAAAATAACGAAAGTCCAAACGTTCTAGTTAGTTGCTAAAAAGAAAAGCATGAAAAATACAAAAAAAAGAGCAAAAGGAAAAAAACAAAAATATGAGTGGGAATAAGTGTAAATATTTATAAATGTCCGAAACAGGGCCTTTGCGAAGACTATTAATTCTTTACTCACCTCGATGGAAACAATTAGCTACTTTTAGAGGTAATTATCTGAGGGGGATTGATAAGATCTTGTTTTCTTAAGTGTTTTCTTAGAGTATTGCGTTTCTTGAGGACACTGACATTAGTTTAGTTATGGGGGAGTTTGGTTTGTGCCTTAAATACACATACCTTTGACCAATAAAAACAAGCTTAAATGACCAAAAACGTACCAAAAATACATTGTATTTGTATGTTTTATATTTGTACTGTGCAGAAAACGGATATTCGAAAAAGGACAAAAACGAAGCCAAAACAACCAAACCGAGCACGAGAACGTGAAGAGCGTGAAAAGCAAAAGTCAAAAAGTTAAAGTCAACAAAAAAGTCAACCATAAGGTCAACAAGTCAAAGCTGAGCCGAAAACAAAGAAATCTTAAATGGGCCTACCTGTACCCATCTAATGGGTCAGGTCCAAAACCCAATTAAAGGGAAATTACAATGAATGACTTAGATAAGCTAAAGGCCCAAAACCATTATTTATTACTCTCGGCCAAACTATATAAAGCCCAAATCATTAATGCTTGATAAGCATAACTGTGTTAAGTTTGTTACATACGTTGTAAAAAAGGACCTTTCTGGATAATCATTTTCTTACAATCTTCGCGAGGGGCTAATAACCTGCCAATCCCCAAAACTATATTCACACAAGGACCATACATGCAACACTATTATACAAGTTGAGGGGTTAGTTTTTCCAAACCACCAAACCTCTACCCTGTTTCCCCCAAAATAGATATTAACCAAAATTTCCCTCTTAAAAATCCTATTCATCTGTCTCTCTCACTCACCCTTCACCCCACTCCAAAACATCACCCTTACCCTCACCCCACTCCACAAAACCCCAAAAACCAAGTTGGCAATCCCAAGCGTTTTAATTGGTCAAGACAATGAAGGGCTGTGATTTATGGATTAGGCTCCAAGGCTAAATGGAGGGCTATGATTGAAGCTTTGAGCCTCTCACAACAAAAGCACAACAAGCACACAAGTTGAGGACCTCACAACTTATAAAAAGAAAGAAGACAGAGAAGAAAAAGTAAATAGGAGTAGAAGTAGCTTAGCTTAGTTTTAATTTCCAGCTTATTTGTATTTCTTTATTGTCTTTTAAATTCAAACCTTGTAGCTTTTGTTATCTTAATGAAAATTTCTGTTTTTTTAGGTTTTTCTTACAAATCTGTCATTAACTGCTTATCCTATGTGCTTATTGTCATGTGCTTATCTCCATATTTTTATTGCTTAATTGTCCTTAACTTGCTTAATTACATATTTGTTTTTATAGATTTAAGCTTACTCCACCCTTTTATTGCTTAAAATGGATTTACAAAAGTTAAAGGGGTGTTTGGGTTAGGACCCAAAATGGGTCAGACTGAGTTTTAAAATGTGTAAGGGTCACTTTGCCAACTTTGACAAGCTCTTTTGAGTACTTTAAATCAATTTTCAAAAGTTTTTAAGTTTTAAAAAGCATTTTGAAAGTTATTAGAAGTAATGTTTTAAATCTGTGTATTCCTAATTGCATATTTTAGTTTATAGGATTAGATTTTGTTTAGTAGTTTTTAGTTGTTGTCTTTATGCTCGTTTTGAGTCTGTGATGCATTAGGAATTGAGTTGTTGAGTAGGGAATTGCCCTTCAAGATTTTAGTTTAAAACTGTTTCAAGTCACTTTTAGGTTTTCAAAGTAAAAAGCCACTTTTTGATACTAAGTTTAAGTCAGTTAACGTTTGTCTTAGAGTCTAAAATTTCTTTTACAAGTAGTTTATAGTATGGATTTTAGAAGTGTGAACTTAGTTTAAGGAGTATGGCTTATTATCAAGCTTGTTTAGTAGGCTGCAAAATCCATTTGTCTTTTCAAACTTCAAAAGTCTAAAAATATTAGTGAGAAACTGTCATTACATCAGATTGATTTTCATAGTCCAAATCTTGTTTAAAATTCTCAAAAGCAGGTTCTATTGGTTCATTGGGTGGTATTCTAAATCTGTTTTGGGTTTTCAGCATAATTCTGTTGCTTATTCAGTTCTTAAGATAACTTAAAATAGGTAGTTAATTAGTCTTTTTAAAACTGTCTTTTTAGTTTGCTGTCTTATAGCTTATTTATTGTCTTTCAGCTTATAATGTTTGCATATTTCCCTTCATTAGAGCTTATTAGGTTAGGTGCGTGTCTTCTTTAAGCTTATTTGTTCCCCTAGTGCTTATTCCATCCCAAAAAGCCAAACAGTTAGCTCTTTTAGTCTTAGTTTAAAAAAAATGCAATCTTTCAGCTTTTCTTGCTTAATTCTGGCTTATTTGTTAGATTTAGAGTAAGTGTTTTTGTAAAAATTCTTTATTTGTTCAGTTATTTTTGTGCTTTAAGTTTTTAAAGTAAAAAGAATGTTTTCAAAAAGGGAAGGCAAGGGGGTCGAACCCATGACCTCCCCCTTTGTATACGAAGCCTCAACACGCCACACACAAACCATTCGCCTTAGGGTCTTTTTCACTTAGTATTTTTCTTGTTTTATTTATATAGTAATTACTCAGTTTATGCTTATTAGCTTCTTTGCTTATTTTACTGCTTATCCTTTCAGCCATTTATCAAGTTTATATTTTTCATAGATTCTCCATAACTTAAAGTATTTTATGTATTTTTTTCCAGATTTTTAATAAATAGTTTACTATTTTTAATCATTTAATTTCATTAAAGTAGTTTTTAAATCATAAAAAAATTTAAAAAAAAATATAATTCTTTTTTAAAAAATTTTCTTTTATCATTTAGGACCTAGGAAAATTAAATTTGCATCCGTAGGGTCAAAATTGTTGGATTTAGTTTTTTAAAGAACGAGTTTTAAATCCCGTCATCGTTTTCGCTTTTTAACTTTAATTGCCTTCATTTTTTATGTTCCCGTAGACTTAGGATTCCTATCCCATGCCTTATTTATGTTTCCCGTAGAATTAGTTTATTATTTTATGGCTTATTTTGTTTTCCGTTAGAGATTTAAATTATTTATTTGCCTTTTATTGTTTCCGTATGTTTAGGAATTAATTCCCGTGCCTTTGCTTGTTTTTCCCATAAATTTAAGTATTCTTTAGTTTAAATTTCCATAATTTCCCATAGATTTTGATCCAAATACATAATCCTTAATGCATTTCAAGGCATCTAAAAAGTCAACCTAAAACGTTTTAATCGTCAATTTCACTCCTCTGTTCTTGAAGGGACCCGGGGTAACACTTATCCGGATAATAATTTCTATCATACCCGTTGGGTTTGTTGAAACTTTTTCCTAAAAGGTTGACATGGTTGACTCGCGGGGGGGTTTTTATTTTGATTAATATTATACTACTATTTGATATATAATTACCCCTAAAAAGGTGGTTATCAGCTACCTATGTCAGCAAGTGTTTAAAGTGTGCTAAGGTTAAGATAGAGTATAAGAAACCGTCTGGTTTGTTGGTTCAACCAGAGATCCCACAATGGAAATGGGAGAATATAACAATAGACTTTGTGACGAAGTTGTCAAAGACGGTAGCCGGTCAAGACACGATTTGGGTAATCGTTGATCGTCTTACTAAGTTTGCTCATTTCTTGCCTATGCGAGAAGATGACACGTTGGAGAAGTTGACAAGACAATACTTGAAGGAAGTATTCTCAAGGCATGGAGTGCCAGTTTCGATCATCTCTGATCGCAATGGGAGATTTACTTTACATTTTTAGAAGTCCCTTAATAAAGCATTAGGTACTCGATTGGATATGAGTACAACTTACCATCCAGAGACCGATAGTCAGAGTGAGAGAACCATTCAGACATCGGAGGACATGTTACCTGCCTGTGTACTCGACTTTGGAAAAGGTTGGGATAGACACTTACCATTGGTAGAATTTTCGTATAACAACAGTTACCATACCAGCATTAAGGCTATTCCATTTGAGGCGTTGTATGGGCGCAAGTGTCGATCACCTATCTGCTAGGCTGAAGTTAGAGATAGTCAGCTCACTGGCCCAGAGATCATCCACGAGACGACAGAGAAAATAGTTTAAATCAAGAGCCATATTCAAGCTGTCTGTGATCGTTAAAAGAGTTATGCCGACGTGAGAAGGAAACCCCTTGAGTTTCAAGTAGGAGAAAAGGTCATGCTGAAAGTATCACTATGGAAAGGAGTGATACGTTTTGACAAACGGGGAAAGCTGAACCCTCGCTATATAGGACCTTTTAAGATCATTGCTAAAGTAGGAACCGTTGCCTATCGACATGAACTCCCAGAGCAGTTGAGTAGAGTTCATAGTACGTTTCACGTCTCGAAATTGAAGAAATGTATGGCTGACGAACCCTTTGCTATACCATTGGATGAGATCCAAGTTGACGACAAATTGCACTTCATCGAAGAACCTGTCGAGATTATGGACCGTGAGGTCAAGCGTCTGAAGCAAAGTCGTATTCTGATTGTCAAAGTACGTTGGAACTCTAGGAGAGGTCCTGAGTTCACCTGGGAGCGTGAAGATCAAATGCAAAAGAAGTACCCCCATCTTTTCCCAATTTCTGCACCTGAGGCAGAAACTACGTCGTAGCTTTGAGGACAAAGCTATTTTAACGGGGAAAGGATGTGACACCTCGAAAATTTTTGATCAATAAATTAGCCGTTTTCGTATAGTAGTTTGAATTTTTAAAGTTTTGTTTAATGTTTACGTTTAAGCGGGAAGTTTTCCCGCTATTTATCTGATAATCATCTCCGGGAGCGAACCAGGACACCTAACGTTGTAGTATTTTGACAATAGCCACGTTTCTATGATTTAGGGCAATATTTAAAATTTCATAATTTTCGAAGATATCGTTATTCGTTTCGTTACTTGCGTAAACCGTGTTTTATTTAAAAATGAGCATATGCATGGAAGGCTTAGAAATTAAATTAAATAAGGAGCACTAGCATCATAAAATATTAAAAACCATTTTGGTCCCCCCTCCTCATGCATGCTGTAACATTTCTCATTTTTATGTCATTGTACGACTCCAGTAATAATCACTATCTATTTTAGTCCGATACGCATTTACTTTTAATATTTACTGTTAGGATAAATCGCGTAGACTAAAAATAATCAATGAATATAAACGGTCATCAAACAAATTAAGGTTTACATCAACCAAGTAAGAAATAATTATTAAGAAGATAATTATGGACTTTGCGTATTTTATTTCTATTGGTCACATAAAAGGGGTTACGTTTCGCGATAAAATACATTTGGACACACCCCGGAAATACTTAGACATA
>BQNB010152791.1:3713-15723 GCA_026074375.1 Tanacetum coccineum
CGGCATACCTATTATTTTCAGCTGGAGTGGCAGCATAAGCTCTAACAGCTTCTTGCCTTCTGTTTTGTTATGGTTGGTAATTATTGTAGCGGTTGTTGGTGTTGGTGTTACGGTAGTTGTTGTTGTTATTAAAGTTCTTACTGTCGTCAAACTTTCATTTGTGATCACTTGATATTTGCACCGAAGTGTGTTTTGTTACCTGATCCATTAGCCTTTGGGCTATGTTAATGGCTTCCTTCAAAGTTTGAGGCTTTGAGGCGGTAACATTTCCTTCATTACTTCTAGGTAACCCTCCGATGAAGGCTTCTAAGAGTTTCTCGGTGTTTGGTACCATGTTCGGGCATAGGACTGCTAGTTCTTGGAATCTTCTAACATAAGGTTTAAGATCATTTCCTTTAACAGTCAGATTGTAGAACCATCTTTCTGACTTTAGTTTGAGGACAATACTTGTTTATCAAGAGCCTTTTTAACTCAATCCAGGTGATTTGATTGGCTTGATCTACTCTCATAGGTTAGGCGTATGCATTCCACCAGGACAAAGCATCATCAGTAAGAGTACCAGTAGCAATGTTACTTTGTTTTCTTTGGCACATTTGCTTTGAGAGAATATTGATTCGGTTCGTTCAAACCAGCGGATGAGGCCAATTGATCTTTCTATACCATTGAAGTAGAAAGGTTGACAACTTATGAACTCTTTATAGTTTCTCCTTTTGGCTACAAGAGTTCTAGTAGGTCAAGTGTTCCTATTGGGATTACTAGTACTTGCCATTGTTGCAGCTTGTGCTTTCAGAGCCGTGGCAACACTGTCAGCAACTAGTTTCTTAATGGCAGCCTGAGTCATGGTCGGTGCTTCAGATGTTGACGTCCTTTTGGTAGGCATTCTATCAATATAAGACAACACGAAAATACGAATGACATCACAAGTCATTATCAAAATTTTCATACATAGTGGTATTGAAATCATTTGACATATTGTATGGATTCTTATTTTGATACAAGTTCTAACAAAGTAATACACATCCTTTGGTATTACATTGTAGGATATAATGGAAAATTTTAGAATTTAAGACTTCTAGAGATAGATACGAAGATAATAAAATGAGTGATCTAATAAGAGGCTTAGTGTTTCTAGGTACAAAGGTTTGAGAAAATCGAATGGTAAAATAATCATAGTAATCCCGGATATAAATATAAGTCATCATGCTATAGGATATAGAATAGACAATCAGTATTATGAAACAACGAGGTATAACAAAATTACCAAAATAGAAAAATTTGACAAGTATCATTCTATACATCTAGTGGTTAGATTCTAAAAAGCTGTAAATGACACAGGTCTAATCTAGTGGTTCTTCCTTGTTGTTTTGGATCTTGTTTAGCAGACTCTTGATGACGAACCTGGATATCCTCAATGATTATTTCAAGAGATGAACATTCTAACAAGCATCTGACTTGTTAGGTTCCTCGGGGTTTGGTTCACACCCCAATGGTCGCGGTATGATCCAAAATGAGTTATCTAACTCTACAAAGATAAACTCATCAAAAAGATAGTCAGGTGGTGATGTAGTTGACCTAACTGGTGATGAAGATCCTACTGATGAAGATGGAGATACTAGAATAAGTGATTCAACAGGAGTCTCAATGTCTTTAGGTGGTGAAATTTCCTCGGAAGGAAAGAAATCTAGGGAATCAAACATTGGTGGTAGTGATAATACTAAAGATAGAGGTAAAATAGCTGGTAGAGCAATAATAGCTTGAGGTGGTGGAATAGCATCATATGCTTGTATGACCTTCGTATACGAATCATTGTGGAAAGGTGAGATAGTTAGTGAGGCCAAAAGATACTTAGTTAAATCATCTGAAAAGTCAGGAGAAGTGTTTCCAGGTATGGCTGGGAAATAGTTTAGAATATGTATAGAGGAAAAAGCAACCTCCAACTCGTAATCAGATGGGATAGTAATATGATGGGTGGATGAAGACATGACTGTATAATAACCCAGTAGAAATAACATAAGTTATTTATATATAATATAATAATAGTGTATTATCTACCATGGAAATTTCTTACACATACTATTCTGGAAACTGCAGTGGCACGGAGGACTTTCTTGGCTAGAAGAAGAAAAGTAGTTATAGTTAAGGTTTTAACCATGTTCTCTATAACCATGGCATTGTACCAATCTGTTACACACATCATTTTGATAAATATAGAGCGGAAGACTAATCTTGGGTAATACTTACATTGTTAAAAGAGTTACATATCATAGAAAACGATACTCATAAAGAGTACGTTTTGGAAAAAGTTGTTTTCTTTCATTTATTCAATCTAAGTTTTACAAAAGGAGGTTCTCCAAATCTATAGAGTATAACATAAAGTTGAATGATATCAGTGTAGCCATCTTCAGGCCTTTGCCACTCCTTGTCAGTTTGTTTGCTCAATTTACTAAGATTAACTGCTAAAAAGTCAACATAAAGTTTGAGTGAAATTCATAGGTTTATGATAAATAGTGTGAATACAAGTCATCATAGATAGTGGGTTACGTTGTTATACACCCAAAAATAGTGATAATTGCAATGAGTACAATTATTATAGAAAACAGTATTAATAGTGTTCATTATTGTATCTAAGCTCATGGCACACAAACTAACTTGATATGTATATATTTACCCTAATTGCTTTGAGTTATATAATATATTATATTTATATATTTATATATTATATAATAATATATCTTATATATAATATATAGATAAAAGATAATGGACCTCATATATATAAGATAAAATGGCCCTCGGTGTAGGTAATTGTCCATATACTAGAGATTCAAATATAATACGTTTGGTTACCTATCCGGCTAACACAAACGAGATTCGTCAATCCCAATAGGCCTATTCACAATATTCACGTTCACTCGCAAGTGATTAATGGTCCATAATAGTGTGGGACTTAGATCACAAGCAATAATATATCATGATAGCATACATTTAGAAAACACTTGTATTTGTGATTTATAGCATGTATCCCCCTCACGGGTTTATGAAAACATTCAAGAGATTTAAAAGTGAGGCTATGAACTCACAATATTGGTTTAAAGTACTTAGAGTATAAAAACAATTGAGCATGTATCTCCCCCAAAGAGTTTATAAAACAAGTAAGTAGAAAAAAAGGGGCAATAAACTTCACTAAGTCTTTGAAAAGTAATCACATTGTTATAAAATAAATGAGTACGTAAAAGAGTTTGTATGTCATAATGAAATATCATTTTGATTAAACTTATTATGGAAATATCATATCACTGTTCGGGCTATCATAATTCAGAGGTCATGTAGTAAACGTTTGAGGAGTCAGGACACTTTAAATCGTAAATCGAGCAAACACGTCAAAACGTATACCCAAATGAAACCCCTCACATGAAGCACCCTAGCATCGTGATACATTATTGTTTTAAGTTTATTCAAGAGCTAGATACATTTTTATAATTAATAAAAATATAATATTTTATAAGTTTGCAAAATTGGCAAAATATACCTTTGGATTATAAACTTTTACAAGTTTAGTCATTTATATAAAAAGTATATACATATTAAACCTTTAACTTTGAAACTTGGCAAAACAAGTCCTTATAGTTATAACTTTGAGAAAATGACATTTTCATTTCACAGCCCCTCTTATTTTATAAATTTCTGAACGTTACGATATAGTAACCACTGCATGGAAATACTTTTGCACAAAATCAAGTCCTAAAGGCCTGCTAGGCTGTTATTTTAAGTTTCTAATGATGACTTGTAGGTTATAACTTTATTTGTATATGTCTTATTAAATAAGAAGTTTTAACGTAACAAAAAGGTTTTGAAAACGCGGTTTCGTTTTGCATAGATAATCCTAAAACGGGTCAGTTTGTAGGGTTTTTATCAAATAAAAATGGGTTTTGTGGGATTCACAAAAGCTTCAAAACAAGAGTTCATGCATGTGAGCTTAAGATGTATTATGTACTTTCATATAGTGATTATAAGTTTTTATGGAAACAAGATCGTTAGGCTTACTTGAGCTAAAATGGGGTCGAAATGGTCGGGCGTTTTATGATTCCTGTTCGCTAGAAAAGGAAAATAACTTGTGGGATACTTCATTTTTTTTGCTTCTTGGCTTTCTATATCTGAGCTTAGGGTCCCTCTCTTGATCTTTTCTTCGGATTTTGGAAAGGTGTTATTAATTCCCATTTGAGGTGTATTGAGATATGATGCGATTGGGATTGTGAAATGGTCATTGGGGTGGTGGGTTCGACGTTTTATAGGGTATAATAAAAGACCCTTAGTGCTCCCAAGAATAATTGTGAGATTAAGGGTTAGGTTCTGTAGATGGATGGTACTATATTAAGGCTAGGGCATGAGTGTTCAGGCTAGGATAGGAGCTAGGTATTAGTGTTGGAAGGTGATGGAAGGGTGTTTGGAGGCCATGGCTAGATTAATGGAACAACAGGAGGTGTTTTTTGTAGCAACTTAATGGACATGTTAAAGGACGAGAGAGGTGCTTTATTGTATAGGTGCTTAGTTGGCTGTAGGGTAGTTAGTCATGGAGGTGCTAGGTTGGTTGTTACTTGGGGTTTTTTTTAATAATGGGTACATAAAAAATTGTAAATAAAAGGGGGTATTTGTGGAGTTCGTGGCTGTTTTTGGTACAGCCAACCATCAAGTGTTCCCGGGTGATTTAAATATGAGGTTGCCTTTTACAAACCGTTAACTGTCGAATGAAGTTCAAACCGTGAGCAATGGTTTGTACTAATTTGTGTACTCCTACAAAGTTTAAGTTTTAACATATTAGGGGTTATCTATACACAATATTTGAGATAACTGCCATTTTCTTACGGTGTGACAGATTGCGCCATACTTTTGCCAATTTCGGCTACTATCATTAATTCATACGATATCGAATCGGGTGAGAGTTCTCGCACCGGCTAAATGATTACACAAAGACATAGGGCTACAACCTAGTATTTTTACTTAATATCCAAAACCTATTGATTTTTCCCAGATCCTATGTTTTATCAACCGATCAGATTTCTTAAAAACTATGAATTAGTTTAAGGGTTGTTAACGACTTGTATGCTATGGTTTTATGGATTTTGGTTTTTGGGTTAGATGAATTCAGGGTTTTAGAATGTAGGCGTTTAGAAGTTGTGCATTGGGTGGTTTGTACCTTGTGTTAAAGTGGTGTTGCGGTGGTAAAGATAACTAGAATAAAACAGAAAGGTTTTTTTTTTTATTTTTTTTTTTTTTTTTTTTTATTAAGAGTTTTTTGTTTTTTTTAAACGGTCCTATTTTGATGGGTTATGCTTATATGGACTTGTTAAATTGTGCTTAGATGGAGTTGTACATTTATTTTTCAGGGGTGTTAATGGTTATATGTTATTGCAAATTATTGTGTATGGATACTTTTATAACTTGCTTTGGAAATTTGCTACATTCACTTTATATGTATTCATTATTATTCTAATTAGGGTTTTGATATAAACGTTTTTATGTTTAAAGCCTCTTTTGGGATTATTATGGTTGTTTAAATGGATATACATTTTTTGGTTAATACAAAAATGGTATTAGGGCATAGGACTTGACATATTAGTATGTTTACATGATATAAAACATAGATATATAGTGGCTATGTAAGTAAGTTGTGTGAGCTTGTTCAGTTTGCTATGTAAACAATGTTACATAATAGAATGTAATAAAGCGAAAATTTTCCCCGTACAAAGGTGATTATAATAATAGGTTGATATTACATTGATGAAAATTTCGGGTTGTTATAGAATACATCCCAATTCCCTCCAATGCAATAACTAAACCCTTAATATTTCTAAAACACATAAACTAAATCCCCATACTCTATGAAAAGCACCAACTAAACCCTTTATAATTATATTTAAACCATAAAACAACCATAAACTACAAATTTTAGAACATAAAACAACCCTACCGATTGTTGAAATATATATTCTTACTTTCTTAATTCAAGCGAAATGACATCGATTTAGGTCAACAGATCGCTAACAAGTTCTGAACACCATAACATACTTCCAAGCAAGGTTATAAATAGCGTGAGGCGTGGCATGGCAGCATGGCCAAGCCTCACGCCTTTACAAGCCATGACGAGTCATGGCATTTTTAAGGCGTGACTTAAAGCGGTAGGTACAAAAATATGATAAAATGTTTACTAATTTATATATGTATATTATATTACAATCATATTGAGTTTACAAAAAGAAGTGTTCAATACACAAGGTAATAAGTCAAGAAAGAAAACTATCTTTGCATGTAATTCTTTTTCATCTTCATATTTTAACAATCGGAAGTTTTTTATAAGAAATTGATTATGGATAAGCCTGCTCGCGCCATTCTCGTTTTATCGCGTTTTCTTGTTTTCGCACATCCCTGCGCATCACGTTTTATCGCGTCTTATCATGTTTTTCACTCCTCGCCTCATGTCAAGCCTTAAGCCCAAGCCTTGGTCTATTGCGTGGCGTGAAGGTCACGCCTTACGCCTTTACGAGGCTTTAGCGGCGCCATGGCGTGCCTTTTAGAACCATGGTTCCAAGAGTTTCCCAGACCGATCAAACAAGGTTACACAATAAACCGCATAAGCAAACACTCAAACTACTTACACATTATATAATGACATACAAATCATCTACCTAACACAACAACCGAGTTTTGAACTTATACTATAAGTAATATGGATGTAAAAATAAGTTTGCAAGAGATTGTATGATGATTATTGCATTTCAAATTACACATGAGCTCCTAAGACATAACGCTTAAATTGTACAACTCTTACATAATTTTAGTACAATTGATGTGAACCTAAAACCATAAGAAATATAAAAAGAGTGTAACAATCAAATTTTTCCTCCAGACTCAGCCCGGTGCAACGCACGGGTGTCGTCAAGCCTCGTTATATTTTACTATTGTAATATATAATTTAATGTCAGAATTTAATGTGCACTTCATATATATTTTTTATTTATATTTTAAAAATTATTAATACGGAGTAGTTGGAACTTGTAAGTGTAAACTTAAAAGATTAAGATTTCTAATAATAGAGTTACTAAATGCATTATACATATACTAGGTGAGTATCCGCGCATAGCGGCAGAAATTCTTAGCGGCCGATAATTAACGATATGCGATATTGTGGTAAATTTTTGTGTAACGTTCAAAATAGAACGTGAAAAGATCAAAATGTAATTGCAAACAGTTGTAACATGCGATAATTCAACTGAAGAAAAAGTTCTTAACGTTTATCAAAAACATATAAAAACATGTACTGAAAAACTGAAAATAAAATATTACATTAATTACGAGATAATAAATAACAACGTACGTTACTCGTCGCGTAAAACTTCTTGGTTCATTCGTTATTTATTATCACCCAAGTAATTAAATACGTGTTTGTTCTACTATGTATTTTCTTAATTTGTTAAAATTGACTTTGTTCTACTATATTTTTTCTTAATAGTGCTAAAACAAGTTAGAAAACAATATGATCTTAAATACATCCCTTAAATATATTGCCAGCCATTAAGCTTAACTCTTTGTAAATTGACTTTGCTCTACTATATATTATCCTAACAAGTGAAACTGCGGCCCGTACGTTGCGCGGGTTATGTTTTTGCTGGATTATTTAGCGTATACTTTGTTCCAGATTTTAGGTTATTTAAAGTCACTTTGTATGTCATGAGTTTTTGTTGTCATATTTTTTAAATTTGAAAGGTTTTTTTTGGTAATTTTATAAATTATTTTATACATGTTCACGTTTTAGAAAAGTTTTTTTCTTTCAAATACATATTAAACTTTGACAATTTTATAAGTTACTTGTGATGCATATATTTTACACTGTGTTATCGAGTACTTGTTTATAGAGAAAAGGAAGTGAAGTGGAGAGTGAAGAGAAGGATAGTAAGTGGTGAAGAAAGAAAAGTAAAATATAATATTTACATGTGTTCTCTAGTTGTATTTGATGAAATAAAAAGTGATGAAAAAAAATAAAAAAAACCCGCCAATTTTGCCCATCATATTCTTGGAATAAAATAGACTAAAATTAAATAATGTTTTGTAAGAACCTCTATTTAGTAATTGTACATGACTAATTGGTATCCATTCAAAATAATTTACCATTCATAATAATAGTGTGTGTAAGTATTCATCACTGAAATTCATTTAAATATATCCACTCACTTTGCTCACTTCATTTCATTTTCTTTCTCTACAAAATCTTGAGGAAAACACACAAATATTTGGTTTCTTTATTTACCCTTTCACTTTCACCCTTCAAATTATCTCCGAGAACAAGAAGTGTTAGGAAAACAATATAATATACGTTTCAATATAATTAACCTTGCAGCTGTTTACTAACCTTATATAATAATACCTATATATATCCCAAAAATCTTTCGCACATGTTTTCTATCTTAATTAAATTGTTCGTAAATGAGATTTGTAAATATATATGTTTCAATCATAATAAAATGAATGTTTACTATTAATAATCATACCAAATAATTACCTAATATTATAAAAATTAAAACAACAATAAAATACAAATTTACTCTACTTTCTATCATTTTTAGTGAACCAAAAATCAACTTAACATGTTTTTCATATCTTTCTTTACGTTAATATTCTTGTACCAACCTTTTATTTTATTGATCAAATATTCAAGGTCCAGATTCACTTACTACATATCTTTCAATCGTATATTCAAGTGTCTAGTCAACTTACTAACAAAAGTCAAACTTTCACTACAAATGACACTTACTACAAATTTTTTACACAGACATCAAGTTTTACAAACATTTATACAAACAAACATTTATAACATTTTTTATATAAGAACTTAACAAATATTTATTCCAGCGAGATACGGCGGTGAAGATTGCGGGCTGAAGATAGCCTTTTTCGGCAAGCAGCAACGGTTTCACATCGGAGCGGCTCTTGATTTTCCGTCGAGCAAGCTGTAGGTTTTCCGTGCGAGAGCATAATTTTTTTTCCGACTTTGCTGCGGCTTGTTAAGAGGGAAAACGTAAATAGAAGATTAAAAAAGTACATATATAAATAAAAGCTTTAGTACTTATAAATAAAACTGTATGGGAACATCTAAATATATCTATAAATATATTAAAAAATCCCTTAAGTGTCGTATTAAAAAAAAATTATTTCACATGTTTTTTTCCGACGACGCAGAGGACGGCAACAACGTTTATAAGCGACGGCTTGGTGTAAAACATATGAATGGATTCTTGTGGTGGTGATGTGTGTTGTCGGCTATTAAGTGGAAGAACCGGCTAGTAGGTAGATCTGAAAAAATGTCAAAAGATTTTAAAAATATATATGATCTATTTTAAAAAATGAAAATCAATAACATGTAGAATCTTGTGAGTAGTCGGCAGAGTGGACGGGAAATCCGGCGATGTATTAGAATGTTTGTGGAAAAGTGAAATGATGGATAGTTGTTTATATAGGGTCTTCAAAACCCTTTGGTGATAAAATTTGATTTGAATGTTTCCATAGCATGTGCTCTTGGTGAGGTGACAATCTGAGTATTAAGTTTTACAAGGTTATTAAATTGTGATATTGATTTTTTCTTATATGCTTACCGATAAGCATGATGCTTGGTTTTTTAAGTGTAACAATCGTTTATTTAAGTGTACAAATGTTATATGAGTTTCAGCATTAATTGTTTAAGTTTTAAGTTTTCAGTTTTCAAGAATTGTAGTGAAATGCTTTATAAATATAAATTTAAGTTTTAAGTTTTCAGTTTTTAAGAATTGTAGTGAAATGCTTTATAAATAGTATAGATAGATAGATATAGATGGATCATGGATATATTAATTATATTGGACGGGCTTATTAAATTTTGTCAAAAGATCTAAATAAAGACTGTTTTTTTTAATCTTTCACAAACATTATAGAAACTCCATTTCTTTTCAAGTGCTGTTTTCCACGTCAAAGCCCACTTGGTTTTTGTGTGTTATACAGTCACAACTGCAAGCTTCAATTACAATGCACTTGTGAACATATTTTATTGGTGATTGTATAACAGAACAATACTTGTTAGTACGTAATTTCATCTTGATTTATTCACTCGGGATACTTATAGGTGGCACTCTCTTTGAGCTGCCGCAATATAAACCATATTTCAGTGGACTAACCACAGAGTTCCAGATTTATAATGTGTACAAACAACACTGGTTATATGAATTAGTAAATAAGATTATAAATCAAATTAATTAATTTTTGTATAATAAGATGGGTAGGCTATAAAGACTCCTTAAAAAAACATTTGTACCCCTTTGATTTTTCGGATTTTTTTTCATTTTAAAAATTTTTTCTTTTATTTTTTAGTTTTGTTTATATTATAAAGAGCATTGCTAAAACCTCCTACTTATCCGCTTACACACACAATTAAAAAATATACATTTTCTCCACTTATTATCTTTTTAAATCTAAACTGTCAGTTTCGCCACTTGTCAGGATCCTGTGTGTAGGAAGATTAGTAGGAATATTTTATAGGAGGAATTAGCATTTTTGTATTATAAAACAGTGAAACGCAGAATGCGAAACAAAAAATATAAAGTTTAACAAGTCAAAAATATTAAACTGGCAAAAATTACAGAACAGAAACTGATAAAAAAACTATGTTGCACTGGAAACTGAGAGATAAAAAAAACATGTTTTGCACTTTTTTTTACTAATCTTATATTTTTTTTAACGAGCCAAGGCTACCTATAGTAGACCCTAATAAGATATGTGAACACTTTTTTTTGACAAAGTTCTCACCTCTTGAGCGCAAGCCTCAAAGTTACAATTATCTTTTTTTTCTCCTAAAAATGAAAACAAATGACAACTAATGAAATGTTAAGACTTAGAGTTATATTAACAAGGATAAAAAACCATACTAAAGAGAAATAAAGGGTGAAACTTTTTTATATTTTTTTGAAATAAAACATCACATAGTTTCATACTCTAATATTTCGTAAGGCCAAAGATAATCATTATGCCAATCCGTCCCTGGAAATGACGAGTTCTTTCGAGATGCATAAAGTGCATCTGATTCCTAACCGACAAATATACAAAGTTGATGGTTCCGATAATACGGTTATTATTTGTATAGCAATTCCTTTGAGACGCGAATTTAACTATACACTTCAACCTTATAGATAACTTTGAGCCCCAACAAATGAATCGCCTTTCCACACGATGACCACGCCCAAACCATCAGTACTGGACAAAAAGTGTCGCCAATCAAAATAACGCCATGGGTTATGAGCATAGGACAACATTGATCACCCAATTTTGGAGATTCGGGGAGATTTTTTATCATAGGTTGTGGTCAACCAATTAATTTTAGTCTGTGAAGGTCATCATTCGTGATAAAAATATTCATTTAGGAGAAAAAAAAAGGAGAAAAAAAACAACCGTTTGTTGAATTATCAACTGAATTAGCACATGAAATTGTTGGAATGAAGAAGAGAATTGCAATGACAAAAAAGATACACATTTTGAGTGTTTTGAGAAAACAAAGGGAGGCCACTCTCGATTTATATACACCATATGCATTCATGTTAAAAACACCAAATAAAATTTTAATTAATTAAAAGATAAAATAACATTTATATCAGATAATCAAATTATAGTAATATAGTATTAAATAAATTAATTACTTTGTCCGTCTCATATTAAATGTTTAGTTTGGTATAGTTTTAGTCAAATCTAGACTACTTATAAAGCAAAAATATCATCTCTTATTTAATATTAAAAAAAAATAAGTAATTCAAGTTATAAAGCACAATGTACAATATTTAAATGCAACATTTTACCACAAAATCAACTATCTAACAAATACAAATATTAAAGCAAAATGTACAACATTTATTTCCTACATGCATATGTCTCAAGTATAAAGTAATTAAAATACTGATTAATGTTATTATTTAAAACACCTCTAATATAATAAATACAT
>BQNB010152792.1:3317-15723 GCA_026074375.1 Tanacetum coccineum
ATATATATAATTACATATTATGGAATCCACATGAACGCCCTAAGTTTTTTATTAATTAAGTCATTTTCTTTAGCATTATACGCTCAACAATATTTTATGCCGCTTTTCCGAAAAATTTCTATTTTTAGCAGGTTACTATTTTAGGAAAGTTTCTATTTTTAGAAAGTTTTTATTTTTGGAAAGTCCATTTACGGTAAGATATTAATTACCGTTTAATAAAATGTTAAGTTTCCGTCGACCCCCGACACGCCAATAACTTATATATACTTATCCATATTTTCCTTATTAATCTTATGCATATATATTTACACATATAAAGTTTCTAAATATAGACTTACTATTCTTAGATATAACCGAAACGCACTTACTAATATATATATCGCCTAATTACTTCCGTTAACAATTTATAAGTTCAAACGAACTCTAAAACGCTCAAATTCCTAATTTTTGTCAAAAATCAGCAACTTAACCCATTCTTTATAAGTTTTTAACTTTTATTATATTTTGCAAATTCTGACCCGTTTCAAAAACGACCAATTATACTACATTTTCACATCTCGGACTCTAAAGTACATTGACATAAAACGACGTTCCGGACAACTTTTTAGTTTTAGCCGAGACCTGAAAATCGACAGAAATGGACGAAAACGGCCCTGCATCAGATCTGATGCAGTTTGTTCAAAGTGAAAAACTCAGACTTTGCCCTAGCTTTTAGACCCGTTTTTACTCGATCTTAGACTCAACCGACCTCGCGGGGTAGTAAAACGGCCATCTGAACAAATTTCGTGTTTTGGCCGAAGGCCGAAACGGACTCGAAAGTGACGAAAATGACGAAAATGCCTCCTAAAAAATCTGACAGAACCATGTTTACCCAAAAAACTGAATTTTTAACAAATTTTTTCCTAGTTTCATATCGCCGTAAAAACTTCGTTTTTAGGAGTTATTAGGCAATCTATATATGGAAACGATCGTCTTGACAAGCTCTACCATTATCTTAAACAAAATTTTAACTTTATCATTTTTACGACGCGGAAAAGTGGGCTGTACTTTTCTGCATAAAACGACCCATTACAAAATCATACCAAACGCTATTTTCATCACACCACCACTTAATACCTACTTATGATTTTAAATAGAAAACCAAACTTTGTTTTACCCTTAATCTTCAATCTTTAACCCTTTTCTTTACTCAAAAACTTCAAGAACTCAAAAAAATCAAGATTTTAGGAAAATCCTTGCATGGTGTTTTTCTCTTATAATGATGATATGGTTAATGTAGGATTAATGTGGGTGATTGTAGAAGTGTATTGTAGTGATTAGGAGTAGTAGAAAATTTTTGATGGTGGATTTATGGTGGTTGTGTGGTTCGACAGTAGCCAAAAGAGAGGAGGGAGAGCAGTGTTTTCTTATTGTGGGTTACTGAGTGTTGAATTAGAATGGATTGGGTTAATGAATAAAGTGGACATGCAAAACACAATCATATCAATTTGTTGGTACATGGTTTTTTGGATATTTGGGCCCTTTAGGGGTGCGCCAATAAGGCTTGGGATTCATGGGTTTATGCATTATTTTATTTTTTTCTTGTTAGTAGTGTTTAGTATTATAATTTGTATAAGTTAAGTTTTAAAAAAGGAAAGTATCCCTTTTGTTTATGTAAATTTGTAACTAGGATTCGGCTAAGCGCGGGAACAAACAAGGATTTATAAAAATAAAATTTTCGAGCCAACGAGGAAAATATAAAATTTCGACTTCTTGGAAATATTTAAACGGATAAACGAATCATACGCACATGCTCAGCAATTATTTAAACGGCGATTGTTTAATAAGTCCCGAACAAAAATGCAAACTCTCTCGATATTATTTAAAAGTAAAAAATTGAAATTAAGTCGAGATTTAATAGTGACCTTGAAAACGCGAAAAGTCACAGCCTTCCCTCCATACCGGAGCACCGTCCCGGTGCTCGATTTGACTTATCCGTTCTTTGACCACTTTTGAAAAGGTGAGGATATTTACTCTTCATTTGATCCTCACGTTCCCATGTATACTCAGGTCCTCGACGCGAGTTCCAACGAACCTTGACGATGGGTATACGGCTTTGCTTCAGTCGCATCACCTTGCGGTCCATTATTTCCATCAGTTCTTCAATAAAATGCAACTTGTCATCGAGTTGAATCTCATCAAGCGGAATGATAAGACTCTCATCCGACAAACACTTCTTCAAATTTGAGACATGAAAGGTGTCGTGGATCCCTTGGAGTTCTCTTGGCAGCTCCAACTTATATGCCACTGGGCCAACTCTTTCCAGAATTTTGAATGGCCTAATATATCGTGGGCTCAAATTCCCACGCTTCCCAAAATGAATCACGCCCTTCCAAGGCGATACCTTAAGCATAGCCTTATGTCCCACGTTAAATTCCAATGGTCTACGTCTCACGTCGGCATAGCTTTTCTGACGGCTACGAGCAGTTAACAACTGATTTTTAATCTACACTATCTTCTCAGTTGCCTCCCGTATCATTTCTGGACATGTGAGTTGGCTATCTCCAACCTCACTCCAACAAACAGGTGACCTATATTTCCGCCCATAAAGTGCTTCAAATGGAGCGGCCTTAATACTCGCGTAATAACTATTGTTATATGAGAATTCGACTAATGGCAAATATCGATCCTAACTACCTCCAAAATCAATCACGCAAGCTCGCAATATATCTTCCAACGTCTGTATTGTTCTCTCGCTTTGGCCATCCGTCTGCGGGTGGTATGAAGTGCTCATGTCGAGTTGTGTTCCCAAGGCTCCTTGAAGTGACCGCCAAAATCTTGATGCAAACTTGCTGTCCCTGTCTGATATGATTGATATTGGCACTCCATGCCTACAGACAATTTCTTTCAGGTATAGCTGAGTGAGTTTCTCCATACTGTTTGTCGTCTTTACTGGTAGGAAGTGTGCCGACTTGGTCAATCGGTCGACAATGACCCAGATTGAGTCGTACCCACTTGAAGTTCTTGGGAGTCCAACAATAAAATCCATGGTTATTCGCTCCTATTTCCAAACAGGAATTTTTGGTTGTTGGAGTAACCCAGATGGCTTCTGATGTTCAGCCTTAACCTTTGCGCAAGTCAGGAACTTGCTAACGTAGGTGGCGATGTCAGCCTCATGTTTCGCACCACCATTAATACTGCAATCAATCTTGATAACATTTTAACAAATCTCGATGAATGGAGTATTATGATTTTATGCGATTCATCGCATAATTAAATCCTTAAATCCTCCATATCGGGGCAGCCAGACACGCTTGTCAAAATACCTTGTCCCGTCAGAACGGACCTCCCTAAATTTTCTGCCTTCACATTCTTCTTTTTCATTGCATCCGATTGAGCGTTACAGATTTGCTCAGGCAGATTTGGGTGTACTGTCATTACCAATGCTCTAATTCTTATTGGTTCTCTTTCCTTCCGGATCAAAGCGTCAGCCACCACGTTCGCCTTGCCCGGATGATAACGGATCTCGCAATCGTAATCACTCAAGAGTTTGATCCACCGGCGCTGCCTCATATTAAGCTCCTTCTGATCAAGGATGTATTGAAGGCTCTTATGATCCGTATAAACTACACACTTTGTTCCACAGAGATAATGTCTCCATAATCTTAGTGCAAAAACCACGGCCCCCAGTTCTAAGTCATGGGTTGTGTAGTTCTCCTCGTGAGCTCTCAAATGCTGGGAGGCATAATCTATAACCTTTTCTCTTTGCATCAAAACAACTCCAAAACCCTTAAGCGATGCATCGCAATACACAACAAAGTCTTTCGACCCGTCGGGCAATGCCAATATAGGTGCACAACACAGTTATCATTTCAGCAATTGGAAACGCTTCCCCCCCCCCCCCCCCTCCCCCTTTTCCCCCCCCCCCCCGGCCCTGCCCCATTCATACTTCTTATTCTTCTGGGTTAACTTGGTAAGAGGTTTGGAAATTAAAGAGAAACCTTCGATGAATCTCCGGTAATAACTGGCCAAACCCATAAATGGCCTCACTTCAGTTGGTGTTGTCGGCGTAGCCCAATTCTTGATTGCCTCGATCTTTCCAGGATCAATGTGAACGCCTTTACTATTGATCACATGACCGAGAAATTGTACAGATTCGAGCCAGAAATCACACTTCGAGAATTTTGCGTATAGTTGCTCCTTTTTCAGTAGTTCCAGAATGGTCTTCAGGTGTTCCTCATGTTCTTCCTTGCCCTTAGAGTAAATAAGTATATCATCAATAAACATGATCACGAACTTGTCGAGGTATGGCTTGCACACCCGATTCATTAGGTCCATGAACACCGCAGACGCGTTGGTTAAGCCGAAACGCTTCAACTTGAATTCATAATGACCGTATCTAGTTCTGAAGGAAGTAATGGGGATGTCTTCCTCCTTAATACGGAGTTGATGGTAACCAGTTTGCAAATCAATCTTCGAATACACACTGGAACCTTGGAGTTGGTCGAATAGATCGTCAATCCTTGGGAGTGGATAACGATTTTTGACCATCAATTTGTTTAGCTCGCGATAATCGATGCACATACGGAATGATCCGTCCTTCTTCTTAACGAACAACACTGGAGCTCCCCATGGCGACGAGCTCGGGCGAATAAACCCTTTTTCTGATAACTCTTGCAATTGGTCCGCCAATTCCTTCATCTCGGATGGTGCCAATCGGTACGGGGCGCGCGCAACAGGTGCAGCACCCGGTACAAGTTCAATTTTAAATTCCACTTGCCGAGGTGGTGGGAGTCCCGGTAAGTCGTCTGGAAACACCTCGGGGAAATCTCGAATCACCGGTACATCTTCCAAACGTTTCTCCTTTGGTTCTTTCTCGGTTACATGTGCCACGAACAACTGATGTCCTCTTTCGATGTATTTGCTGGCCTTAATGCAGGATATTATCTTCAATCGGGACGTACCACGGTCGCCCTCAACTACCAACGTCTTGTTCTTAACGGGTATATGCACTACCTTCTTACCACATACAATAACGGCGTCTTGTTCAACTAACCAATCCATCCCAATAACCACGTCAAAAGTTCCCAGCTCAATGGGCATAAGGTCAATTTTAAATAAATGGTTCAATAAGTTCAGGGTACAACCTCTTAGGACAGTATTAGTACTAGCGACCCTTCCATCGGCCAATTCAACCTCATAACTAGTATCTAGTCTAACCGGATTAATGTCAATCAAGTGACTAAAACTAGTGTTCACGAAACTTTTGTCAGATCCTGAGTCAAATAACACAGTAGCATAACGATTGTTGAGTAGAAACGTACCCGTAACCACATTAGGTCCTTGCTGCTTCTCAGTATCTTTAATCACGTAAGCACGACCTCGAGCTTCCTCACCTTGTGGATCCTTTCTCTTCGGGCAATAGTTCCTTGTGTGCCCCTTTTCTCCACAATCATAACACGTCACGGTTGGTCGCGCATTAGCACCCGTAGCTATAGCTTTGCCCTTGCAATCTCGTGCCATGTGGCCCGCCTTTCCACAGTTGTTACATACTACCTTGCAATAACCAAAGTGATGCTTTCTACAACGATTACAGAGCGGTTTGTTTCCAGCATACCCACCTTGCTCAGCAGGGGCGGTGGTCATTGCCCGCGCATTCCCTTGCCTCTGATTGTTCTGCTGGTTATGGCGGGTGTTGTCCCTATTGTTGTTTCGGTTGTTACTGTTGTTACCACCCTATGAACTTTCCCATTTTCTTTTATTCCCTCTGCAATCCTTTCTGCTCGGGCCTGTACCTTTTGCTCCATCAAAGCGTGTGCCATGTGCACAGCTTCATTCAAACTTGTAGGTCTAGAGGAAATAGCTGTTCCTTTGATGTTGTCAGTCAATCCCCGGATATAAGCCTCAATCTTCTTGCGTTCGTCGGGACCATTTCTGGACATAGTTGAACCAGCTCATTAAAACGCTGAGTGTAATCAGATATGTCAAAATCCTTAACCTTCAAATTCCATAATTCATGCTCCATTCGCTGAATCTCCTCAATAGGGCAAAACTCTTCTGTCATCAACCTTTTCATTTCAGTCTAACCGATCTGATTAGCAGCCTCTAATCCCCTAGTTGCAACCTGTGAATTCTACCATGTCAAGGCGCGCCCTTGAAGTGTGGCAGCAACAAATTTAACCTTTTTCCCTTCCGCACATTCACTAATCCTGAAAACCATTTCTGTTTTCTCAAACCACCTACGTAGTTCAACAGCTCCCTCATGTCCATGGAAGACTGTAGGGTTACACTTCATAAATCCAGCAAATGTACACTCTCGAACAGCTGGCGCCCTACCTTGGTCCCCAGCTTCGTTAGCATTGCTTCCTTGTCCCCCTGCGTTTACCTGGGTTGCTCGCTCTACCTCCACAGCAGCATTGACCCTCTAAGTGGCATGATTCTATCAATAGCAGCTTGGCTCATTGCTTTTGGTGGCATGATTCTATCACAACACAAAGAAAGTCTCAATGAGTATTCATATAATGACATAATCACATCATATACAAACGAACCAACAATAACAACAATCACAACAACATCAAGTAGTAAATCAAAAGATAGCCATTTTCATCATTCATCACCAAAAAGAGTTAATACATAGTTGCATTGTTTCACAAAATGATACAAATCGTTACAACCAATGGCATCAATTCTACTAACTGAAGATTCAGTTTAGTGATTATAGAACAAAAGATACTACTAATGAAACTAAACTACTAAGAGTCACGAGGTGGAGATCCTTGTGGCTCAGATGGTGAAGTCTCCTCACGAGCAGCTGGATCATCGTTATCAGTAGCAGGATCAGTGGCGGCATCACGTGCGGCAACATACGGATCCCTGGGATCGTTATGAGTAACAGGAACCCTTAGAGTACTAGGTAGAACATATGGTGCCTCTTGATAATGTAGATGTGGTGGTAGATGTTTCTGAACCTCAATAGACCAACCCCTCAAATTGTGGTAATGCCATGTCGCACGATCAAGCTCCCTCCAAGTGGCTCTAGTACGGTTCTCACTGCAATCCAACATCATCCTCAGTCGTTTGTTCTCTGCACGCACGTCATCATTCTCAATCTGTCGAACCCTGCGATGAAGTGCATCCAGATCACTCCTAATGTGACTCGGAGTGAGATCCTCAGGGTCATGACCAACAGCGGCAGAAGATGATGATGATCCTGTCCAAACCTGAGTGTTGGCGAAGAGTCTAGTATGGGGTGCCAGTCTGCCAGTGCTAACGGTAGCAACCTCGGCCTCAGGCTCATGATCAACAGGAACAGGAGGTGGTGGTATAGGTTCAACCTCAGCCTCAGCCTCCTCAAACTTAATCTCAGACTCGAAGTCAGATGCAGGTGGCGAAGGGTTAAGTGGGTCCGCCCCTTGATAAGGAAGCATCCACTCTAGGCCATCCCATTTTTCATCGGCATCCACATCTATCTCCTCTTATTCTTCTTCCATTTCCGGATCTTCCTCCTCTTCCATTTCTAGGTCTTCCTCCTCTTCAATCCAACCGTTCATATTGTTTGGTGCAGCCTCTGCAGCTAGTGCGAACTCGTTATGGTTAGGGGGTAGGTTTGCCATCATGATCTGCCATTTGTCCAAAAATAAAATAGAAATTACTATATGAATAATAATTTATATGAATATGCGGATGCATGGCGATGCTTTAAGAATGCATATGATGGTCGATAAATAATATGAATATGCACAATAATATTTGTTACATATAAAAATTACATTTTGCAATTTTAAATAAACAATCTTTGATGCTTCGCGGATATGCATATCAATCGGTATATATATACATATCAATTACATTCCACTCCTTACATAGGTGGTACCCGAGAACGGTTGTACACAATATGGTGCACGAGTAATGGTGCCAACAGTAGCAGCCTTATTTTTATCCTCTACCTCAGCCTCGACTTCTGGCTTGGTGTCAGAAGAAGTGTCTGACTCAGCATGTGGAGGTGGAAGTTCACCCTCCTCGATCTCATATGGGTAAATAACTTCAGGATCATCCATTTCATCATTAATTTCCATCTCTTCTTCTTCCTCTTCTTCCATTTCCGGATCTTCCTCCTCTTCCATCTCCGGGTCTTCCTCTTCTTCTTCTTCTTCTTTAATCCAACCATTCATATTGTTTGGTGCATCCTCTGCAGGTAGTGCGAACTCGTTATGGTCAGGGGGTAGATTTGCCATAATAATCTACATTATATGAATACTCAATAGTAATGCACCTAAAATGTGCATAAATACTCGAATAGAAAACTATGATCATGAATAACACAAGGGCTTCGAGGAGTCTTAGCACACATAAAAAGGGTTATAGCTTAGGTAAAAAAAAAATTTGACCTAGTTCTCTATAACCTGTAGCTCTTGATACCAATCTTTAACACCCCCAAAATTTTCAACGTAGCAGAACATACAACATTAGGTGTTAATTCATAGTACAATTGCACAAGGATATAGAAAACGATTCGAAAGAGGCGTTTTAAAATATTGTTCCATTTAAAGAAAATTCAGAGTAATTAAACATACGCCCCACATGATCGTTACCAAATTCATAACATAAGTTTTCCAAAACATGGAAGATTAGTTTTATAAAATGGAACAAAATACAAGTTCTTTAAAACTTTAGCGCAGACTCCTCGTACACAGCATCCATCACCCTTGGTTAACTGAGATAAAACATGCTTAAAAAGTCAACAAAATATTGAGTGAATCCATAGAGTTTGTAAGAGATAAAAAGGAACACAAGTTTAGTTCATCGAGTGACTTGTTGTACGGACAAGCCATTAATCACGTTTCTATTGCAATGAGCTCATGACACCGAGCCTTAACGTTAACACATATCGTGTATGTAAATCAGTTGCCCCATAACTAGGTATTATTGCATTATACCTAAATTCTAAATACAAATTGTCCGTTGACTGAGTGCTCGAAAGGATTCGATTCATACCCCTGGACAGGGCTGTCAAACCCAATAGATCTATTTATTTGTACTAGCGCTCACCCATTATAGGCAATTAA
This sequence comes from Tanacetum coccineum, assembly GCA_026074375.1. Lineage (NCBI taxonomy): Eukaryota > Viridiplantae > Streptophyta > Magnoliopsida > Asterales > Asteraceae > Tanacetum > Tanacetum coccineum. Next base: position 12,365 of record BQNB010152792.1, read on the forward strand.
CAGTTCATGATGTTGGGGTCTTTTGGCATTAATTACTCATGCAATTGATCTCATATTCGGGTCCAGCATACCATAAAGTTTCTTGTGTCCAGTTTATAAAACAAGCATGTATCAAACATGTATTAGAAATCATGTGGTAGGCAAGTAAAAGCTTTAGTAAAAACATTCATGTAACGCTTATGTAGTAGTAACCGATAAGTTATTCGGTAAAACAAGCATGTATTCTCACCCCAAAAATAGTTTAAGAAAACCATTAAAAATGAAAAGGTGGGGCTATGAACTCACCTTGATGTTGCAGAGAAACTAGCAGAAATGCAAATAATAATCACAGCACAACGGAGAATGGAACAGCTCGACCAAGAAGATGCAGCTTAATTTAACGGCTATATCCTACTACTTAGGATAATGAATTTGGGTTCCCCGATAATTGGTTACGTCAACGCGACACGTTGATAAAGGATTGAGGTTTCAAGTTGGATGAGTTTGGTGGGTGGTTAAATAAAATACACCGAAAAGAATACACAAAGTATGTAATATATTCCGTATATATTACATATGAAAAAGAAACAATTATATAATTCATGTGGCGAATCATATAATAAAGACAAACAAACAAAAGAATAAGTCGCAACATATAATACTTTACACGTATTATTTAATAATAGACTTACTATTTTTAGACACGACCGAAACATACTTAAATATATATATCATCTAATAATGTTCGTTAACATTTTACAAGTTCGAATGGACTCTAAAACGCCTAATTTACATCTTTTTATTAAAAATCAACAACCCCATCTATTTTGCTATGTATGACTTTTATTATAATTTTGTAAATTTCGACCCGTCCGAATCGACCCACTATACTATATTTTTACGATTCGGACTCTAATGCACTTTGACGTAAAACGACGTTCCGGACAAATTTTTAGTTTTAGTTGAGACCCGAAACTCGACAAAAATGGACGAAAACGCCCCTGCATCAGATCTGATGCAGTTTTAATAAAATGAAAAACGCAGGTTTTGCCCTACCTTTTAGACCCATCATTACTCGATTTTAGACTCGATCGACCTCGCGAGACAGTAAAACGTCATTCCGAACAACTTTCGTGTTTTGGCCGAAGGCCGAAACGGACTCGAAAGTGACGAAAATGTCCCCGCAAAAATCAGACAGCAGCCACATTTACCCCAAAAAGCTGAATTTTAACCATAATTTTCCTAGTTTCAATTTGTCGTAAAAACTTCATTTTTAAGAGTTACAGGACGATCCTTATATGGAAACGATCGTCAAAACAAGCTCTACCATATTCTTAAATAAAATCTCAACTTTAACATTTTGACGACATTAAAAAGGAGCGCTTTAATTTTCTGCATTTTTCTACCCGCTTCAAATCTTAACCAAACGCTATTTTTACCACACCACAACTTCACAAATCCGCCTAACTATCCTATTTCCGTCCACTAATGCCTCAAACCAATCAAAATCACCTCAACATCAATTTAATACTAACATACATGGATTCCAAAATATATAATAATACATATTTTTATAAAATGAAAGAAAAATGTATGAATTTTAAGATTATATATATATATATATAAAGTTATAAAATAAAAGTGTAAAGTGTATGATAGATGAGGGTAAATTTTATAAATATTTCCCAGGGACCTAAAGTGTAACTTTTGAGTAATCTTTTATAAAATAGTGGTTCGGGACTCGTTTGGGCGACTTAACGGATGATTCAAATCACGAAACTTGCGCCATTGTTTTCCAAATCATTTTTCCAACAAAAATGAGTATTTACTTGATAATATTTCATAAATATTTTTATAATATTTATAAAAATGTTCGTTATTTAATTGATATCCTGATTATACCTAGTCCGAAGGAAATAAATCTTAACCCGATTATTCGCGTTTTTAATAAACGTTTCGAAATAAACGTTAAATATTTTATTAAATATTTTTATTTAATAAAAGTGATAATTAAATATAATTTAATTATTTTCGTGTCGGTACACGTTGTTCTCGTTTCTAAAAATTTTGCGATGAGTGTATTTCGGTCACTTATCTGCCGTTCTCTGAGGTCACGGGCAAAAATAAAAAGTTAGTCTGAAAAATCGATTACATCAAAATGTTTAGGGTCCGAAATCGGGTGAAAACGTGATTAGTGGTTCATTTTGAAAAATTCTATGAATTAAATTATTTCCTTTTTCGTTTTCGAATCAAATAATTTAAAAATAAATTTTATAAACGACAACATGTAATAATAAATATGATTTATTATTTAAATATGTTCCGAAAATTGACGGTTGTTATAGTCTTCCCACCTTAAGAGAGCGCCGTCCCGGTGCTCAATTTGTTTTATTCGTCCTTGGTTTACTAGTGATTAGATGAGTGGATATACCTAGGTCATTGTCGAGGTTTCCAACGAAAGCTTGAGTGAACAAAGGTCAAATCATAAGATATATGCAATCGATATGATCGAATGAATCAAATGTAATGAGAATCCGTAAAAGAAAGGATTAAACACATGACTCGAAGAAAAGAAAAAAAACCATTGAAAACGAAGAATTTAACAAGTCGTAAGTTCTTGGAAGCGGTTAATGGTTCATTACTATTAGCTCATCAAGTTCGCGGTGGTCAATACACATTCGGAAAAACCCATATAACAAATCACGAGTCGAAAGAAGTTCATAGCCCAAAGAATGATTCATACGGATGAACACACGCTATGTCGGATAATTTCCTTATTCAAATGAAGAAGCGTCCTAATTCATTTCAATAAGACGATTATAAATCATCCTACTTAGGCATGGCCGACACGAAACACAATATCAAAACAATGCTACAATAAGTAATAAGGAGTGTCTTCTTGACGGCATGATTCTTCAAAATCATAACAAGTAACGAGAGGAATAATAAGACGTTAGTCAAACGTGTTCCAAAGTCAAGTGCCAAAATACGGCACGATCCTAGGTGATAAGATAAAGTTGTACTCCCATCAACTAGAAGATTTCAGAACAATGGATTACAAACACAACATACGCGATTCAAAAGCATAAGAAGAGTGTTCGGACTCGGAGTTGAACAATAAAATAACTAGTGGAATTGACAAAGTACACCAAATGTCAATATTGTCAAAAAGGAAATAAAATAAAGTCACGTTAATATTTCAGAGATCACCGCATCGCTAATAAAATATTAAAGAAAAAGAACTCATTAAGACTTACCATAGTACTATACATATATGTAGGTAATTATCATTACATAAAAATTTCTGCCCTTTGCAATCTGACTTAATGGACCTATATTTCAAAATTCATAATAGGTATAAACGAACGGTTTTTGCCTTA
>BQNB010152794.1:0-15723 GCA_026074375.1 Tanacetum coccineum
ACGGTATCAACGAACTCCAAGGGTTACGAACAATCGAATAGGATAACAAACTAATATCGAGTCAAAGGATAGAATACATATGGTGGATTTCACATATGCAAATAGACACGGATCAATTGACATAAGAATCCTTTGAAAGAAAGGATACATATATGTACAATCAATACGAAAGACGAAAATTCTTATACCAATTATCGACTTTACTCGAAAGACCAAATTAAATAATGTTTTTATAAAAATCAATTTAAAATAAAGAAAGTCACTTTAAGTATAAAAATTATTTTAAATAATAAATAAAATTGTCTTAAATGTAATCTTTAAAAAAAATTCATTCTGGTTGTCATAAAAATCTAGAGATGGTTATCTAATGGTGTATCGTACCTTACCACTATGAATCACTTTAAACCTGCTTTTTATAATAAAAATAAAATTTATTTAACCACTCAACAATTTTCATATCCTATTTGCATAGGCCATTTAAACATATTCTATTTACAAAGATCATTTTAAACACAGTTTTTCCCAAACACTAACACAATACTTCAAAAGGGCTTTTATAATTAGACATCAATTATAAAATATGTTACTCAAACAAAGGACACCATAAAACACCGTACAGACTCTAACACAATTCTATTGTTTCTAGAAACCATATACTCAAAATAAAATCAAACAAACTCATACAAGAAAACTCATGCAAGACGTTACGTACCCAAAAGAAAATGTAAGGTCTTATCCAAAATAACGATCAACAGAGCAAACCTAAAAGCATCGATACTAACACGTCGCCAACGGGTTACGAAAACCAAGGGATATACAAAGAAAGGAGTAATGATCTACACTAATATGTTAGGAACAATTAGTGCTAAAAAAATGTTTGATACTCATACGAGAAATCAATGCAACGTAAGAACTAACGAAACGCGCCTATATCCGAAAGAGCAGATCCGAACAAACAATCGAGCAACGAGCAACCACAATAATAATAATAATACTAGGTATCCGCAAATACTAGATAGAAGAGAAACTTACTATCTATACAACTCAACTCAACATGTCCTCTAATTAGGATGAGAGAAAATTTCTCTACCCATACCACCATCTTTATCATGAATACACGTATCAAAAAGGAAAACATATTACACACGCCACCTTACAACCAAACATAAATAAATGCAATCATGGTCACAAGTCTACGTGTGTGATGCCTTTATAATTATGTTGGCCACCATAATTATAAGTGCCTCCTTTCACACGTATACTTACTTCCAAGATTACCCATTTCAATCATAATTTACATATGAGCACATATATCACATTGCACATCTTAAACCACTCTAACTTAACACATAAAGGATGCTCCATCAATTAACTACTTACTTATATCAAAATAAAATCGAAACGACATAAAGGAACGAAAGTCTCACAACGACTTCCAAAATGCAAAAGATCTGAAAGAAATAATCAATAACAACATGACGAGGTAAAGGACGGGATAAACTTATGCTAGGCCTCGCTTGGGTTTGACTTTGCCTCCGCAAGAATCACCCGACTCTGCGGGTCCAACCCTATTATGCGCATCCGACAAACGATCAACTATCCTATCTCCGTCGGTTCCATAAGAGGCTCCTCTTATGGATCCTTATAATGCTTAAGTCCAGTTGGGAAAACATTCCCCAACGAGACTTCTTACGGGTGAGGGAAAAACATAGCTAAATTACTAAGAAAGTAATATATATTATATCAAATAATGGTAGACAAAATAACAAAATAAAAACTTAGCAAAATATAAAATATATAAGCTATGCAAAAATAGAGAGGAAGCATAGCAGTTATAGCATTAAACACTTAAGCCCTAAATGCATCTACATGAAGGACCCCTAGGTTATAGTCTAGGCTCAACCACCTACTTCTCTATAACCAAAGGCTCTGATACCAATCTGTCACACCTCGCCAAGGCGGAAACACGAGGCGTAACAAGAATGTATATCATCATAACAATATGGCGTCTATATAGAGAGAACTAAAATGCAATAAATAAACAAAACAACAAAACAACAAAACATAGACACATAGTGTCATGAAAATATCCAAAACAACATGATAAAATAAAAGGCGTCTTATATTAATGAAAAGGGGGTTCTCGCCAATATCAAGACATGCACGAACAAAACAACTAAACAGATCATCCAAATCATCATAAATTCAAAAACATAAAACTAGGAATTAACTCCGCATGCAGCCTATGGCCTCTCTAGCCACTTCTCTTAGTCTTAACATCCTCATGATGCTCACCTAAAAATGATGCTTAAAACGTCAACACAACGGTTGGTGAGAGTCATAGGTTTAAGACACACAAATCAATCTTTAAAATCCAATTGTAAATTACTGTGATAATAAAGAAAACATTGCAGTACAATAAATGAACTACCATACTGGCTAACATGCAAACGCATAAACAACCATAACTAGGATGGAACGTGTCCCCCGATCCAATGCATATTTCACCATAAATGGGTAGGAACGTTACCCCCGATCCAACAACTCATAACACTGGGTAGGAACGTTACCCCTGATCCTAAATATGTCACTTACGCACCTAAAGGTCTACCAGCTGAAACTTATACTTAGGCCTGGACCAACACAACATTAAGTATTATTTCAACCCTCCAATTAGATTTAAATAGGTAGAACCACTACCCTCTAATCGGAATCACACAGAATTGAGTCTTATTTCAACCCTCCAGTTGGATTTAAATAGGTAGAACCACTACCCTCCAACCGGAATCACACAGCAATGGGATAGGCGTACCCCTCCGCTCACCAACCACACAACAATAAAGCACATCACATATAATAACCACATAACTGTTCATGCCTCAAGTAAAACCACATAATCACAGCAATTAAAACTTTTCAAACCACAACATCATTTCCAGAGCCCCCAATTTTAAAACTAATTTTGAAAGAGATACTAATGAATACTCACCTGGATACTCAAACGCGGCTATCTAAATCTCACCGCAACTACACAAACAAATAAACACGGTTATACGCGACCAAGCTAAAAGCTCTAGTCCATGTAACACACATATGATGGATGTCTAAGGGTTTAGTTAACCATCATGGGTCACCCCGACACCATGCCCAACCTTAACCATCTCATTAACACTTTACACTAGCTTACTTACAATTAACTCAGAATTACAGAATTTTAGTGTCTCTTTACGTACCCAAAACCCTTACTTAATGACCTTAAAATCATCTATGTTACTTTATGTGTTCTCTAACTACCATTGGATTTCCAAAAGCCATTTACATGCACAAGTACTCCTAAGAAAATCAAACTTCAAAACAGTCCCAATTCGGATCTGATTGTACACTAAAAAGTTTGGACTTATTAACCATACTTAGACATAAAATTTGAAGGTATCCTTCTGGGTTTTCTTTATATCATATGAGGTAACTTAACGCTACTGCAGAAGAGGTTAAGCGTAATTCAATTTTAAGTTATGTTTTACCTCCTAAACATAATCAAATCTGACCCCGAGTATTTACTAATTGACAAACTTATTAGTGTAACCAACCGTTGAATGAGTTTCCTTGACTTGAACACTTTGAGCTGGGAGTTTCTGAAAATTAGACTCTTTGGCTTATTCCTAGACTCCCACAACATATCACTATTCGGTTTCTATCATCAAAGAAGCATCAAAACAACCTACCCTAAATTAATGCCAACCCCCCCTAAATAAAAAAATTTATTTTCCCCCCCCAAGTTTTAACGCTAATTAAACTTAACCAATTACACCCATAAGCTCCTAATTAAATCCTAATCATTATAACTTGTTTATTATATCATTTATTACAGATTTTATGAAATCCTAATTATCCATCATAATAATTATTACATGATTTAATGATAACTAATAACAAAAGCTATAATGAAACATACCTAAACCTTGATTTTTGAACAACAAATCACCTAGCTTGCAAAAATAATTTTTCTTCTTTTTCTTCTTGGTTTGTTCGCCGAATAATGCACAAGGGGGGAAGAAATTTCGTTCTTAGGGTTTATTATTTGATATATATATTAATAAGATAATTCCCTTAATTAGAGTTGTAGTATAATTAGACTTTATTTCCTTTTTCTCCTAAACCGGCCAAAAACCTTAATTATATATATATATTTTTTTTATTTTATTTTCTTTTATTTATTAATTATATAATTTACCATCAGTACTATTAATTTTCTAGACAAGAAAACTTTGCCAATATGGTAAAACCTTTCTTTATGGCAAAGAACTTCCCTATTAAAACGTATCATAATATAATGTTTCACTCACAGCATACTTTCTATTTTTAGAAAGTCCATTAAAACTCTTATATTTTACAAAACTCATTTCCTTCTCATAGGTCATATTTTCCACATTAATCCAACGCTTAGACATCCACATATTAACCAAAACAACTCACTCAAAATGCCACTCATTTCCATTATCACTATAAGTGATCAAAAATGGAAGTTCTCAACATAAACCTCAAATCTCATCATCATTGAGATGAATACTCAACTCAAAATGATTAACAACCACACAAACAAAGCCACATAGATCACACATAAAGCACACACAAATACTTAGCCAATTCTAACGGATTGACTAACCTGCTCAAATCACGGGTGTCACATTACAGTTTAACCTTTTTAGTGTTTCACAGATGTGTGACAAAAAGAACAGTGTTCTTTTTCTGACACTAGCTGTTTTGTTCTGTCTCCTAACTTTAAGTTAGCTAATGAAAGTCAGGTTTTACTTAAAGTTCCTAGAAAGAACAATATGTATAGTGTTGATATGAAGAATATTGTTCCTAAAAAGTGTTTAACTTGTCTTGTTCTGCAAAGGCACACTTGAAATCAATGCTATGACATAGGATGCTAGGTCATGTAAATTTTAAAACTATTAATAAACTTGTTAAGGAAAATCTTGTGAGAGGTTTACCTTCAAAACATTTTGAAAATGACCAAACTTGTGTTACTTGTCTTAAGAGAAAGCAATACAAAGCCTCTTGTAAGTCCAAGATTCAGAACACAATTACGCACCTTTATTCATGTTGCATATGACTTGTTTGGTCTCCACTTCTGTGAGCAACTTAATGAATAAAAAGTTATTGTCTATTTGTCACTGATGATTATAGCATAATTTACTTAGTTTTCTATCTAGCAAACTAAGGAATGAAGACTAGTGGCATTCTTAAGAGCATTTTATATTGAGATCGAAAACTTGTTGATAAGAGAAGTAAAAGATTATCAGATGCGACAATTAGACCAGAGTTTAAAATAGAGTATAGTAATTTTGTGAAGAGAAAGGCATTAAGAAGGAATTTAGTGCAGCTAGAACTCCTCAGCAAAATGGTGTTGCTAAAAGGAGAAATATGACACTAATTGAGGCTGCTAGAACTATGTTAGCTGACTTTAAGTTACCTACTACATTTTAGGCTAAAGCAGTTAATACTGCTTGCTATGTAGCAGAATAGGGTAATAATATTAGAGCCTCCATACCAAGACCCCTAATGAACCCTGTTTTTTTAAGTAGAAACACCTGCTCTAAGCTACAATAAGACCATTGGGTGTCCCATGTTACCATTCTTAATACCTAGATTATTTATAGGTAAGTTTATGGAACGTCAGATGAAGGATTCTTATTGGATGACTGCAATGAATAATACGGTTTTTTAGGGTATCAACATTATAACAAAGAAAAGTAACAGAAAACTTGCATATTAGTGTTCTTAGAGGATAAGCCAATTATGGTCTAGGTGAATGACCAAAGAGGCGGTTAGATATTGATTTCTTAAGACAAAATCATGATTAAGTCAGTTGTTGCAGGTGACAAAACTCTAATGATACTGTAATGGTATAGAAAAAGTATTGTGCAAGGTCATTCTAGCAAGAGACATGAGTCAAGCCAAACTTCATTATTGATGCCCACTACATGGAAAGATATTCACACAATTTGATTCTTCTTTAAAGAATATTAGTAATGATGAACCACGACCTTCTAGTGATGATGGAAAGAAGGATGATGAAGGTATAAATAAAGAAAAGTTGGGATTATGATGATCAAGAGAGACCGACAATAGTACTCAAGATGTTAATACTGCTGGGACAAGTATTAATACTGCCAGTAAAAATGTTAATACTGGTAGTCTAAATATTAATATTGTTAGTCCAACAGTTACTACTGCTCCACTTGAAGCCACACATGCTGATTTCTGGTGATGAAACAGAAGTGGATATGAGCAACATTACTACCAAAAAAAAAAAAAGGGGTGGGGGGGGGGGGGGGGGGGGGGGGGGTACATAGTCAAGTTCTTTCACTCAAATACAAAATCCATAAAGATCATTCTCATTAATTTTGGGGATCATGTTGATTGGTGATGTACAGTCTGGTGTACAAATAAGGAGAATGACAAAGACTACAAACGACAAGGGTTTATCAGTGCTGTTTTGAGGAAAAACTCATGAAACCTTCATACTTTCGTTTAGCTTGTTTCCTATCCCAGGAAGAGCCCAAAAAGGTCATCCAAGTATTAAAAGATCCAAGCCGGATAGAAGCTATGCAAGAAGAGCTTCTGCAGTTCAAGTTATAACAGGTATGGACCTTGGTGGATTTATCACATGGAAAAAGAGCCATTGGTACTAAATGGGTGTACAGGAACAAAAAGATGAATATGTATTATGATTAGAAACAAGGAGCAAGGCTGGTGCACATGGTTAACACTCAAAAGAGATAATAGATTATGAGGGAGTTTTTGCTCCAGGTTGCTAGGGATTGAAGCAATTATTAGGCTATTCTTAGCCTATGCCTCATTCAAAGACTTTGTAGTATACCAAATGGATGTGAAGAGTACATTTCTGTATGGCAAGATTGAAAAGGAAGTTTATGTTTGTTAACCTCCAAGATTGAAAAAGTAAGCTTAAAAGAATTGAGAGAAAACAAAAACAGAAAGAGAGAAAAAGTGAGCTTAAAAGAATTGAGAGAAATAAAAAACAAATAGAGAGAATTGTAAGTTAAAAGAAATGAGAGAAATTGGTGAGCATAAAAACAGAAAGAGAGATGTGTAAAAATAAAAACAGATAGAGTGAATTGATGAGTAAAAGAATTGAGAGAAATAGTAAGCTGAAAAATAGAAAGAGAGATGTGTGAAACAAAAATAGAAAGAGTGATTTTGTGGGCTAAAAGAAATGAGAGAAATTGGTGATAATGAAAAACAGAAAGAGAGATGTGTGACATAAAAACAGATAGAGTGATTCAGTGAGAAAAAGAATTGAAAGATAAAGTAAGAATAAAAACAGAAAGAGAGCTTGTGAGAATCAAAATTGCTGATGGGAATGCTTTTTGGAACGAAAATGAGGTTAAAACTGGTAACTCAAAAGTAGTTAACTGTTGGAGCATTACTTAGTGTACCGTTAGGCACAACTTATACTGCTAGCTATACGTTAGTGCTAGTTTAGGAAATCACAATTTAGTGCCAATTAAAATATACAGTTTGAATAATTATCTCAATACTTCACTTATAGGTTTCCTTATTCTGGATAATTCATAATCTTTCTTTAAATCACAAGATTTCTTCAAGATAAATTTAGTCAGTCCAATCAAAACCTCAAGTGCTATCTATTTAATCTCAATTGACTTTGCCAAACACACATACTCTCATACACGATCATAACCCAGAACTCTAATAGAACTTTTCTCAATCAACAATGGCGAATTTGGAGTTCTGTGACACACACAACATGGTCGCCTACTTGAAGAAACCAGAGGGAAGTGAATAATTTCACCAAATAGTAGATTTTCTCAATGCTAGTCACATAAGGTATGCTCTTACAGAAAATCCCACTATTTATGTTTCACTTATCAAACAGTTTTGGGAAACTGCTACTGCCAGAACACTTGATAATGGAGAAATTGAATTAACTGCTACAATAGATGGCAAAGTTAAGATTGTTACTGAGGCATCCGTTAGAAGGCATCTCCAATTAGCAGATTCTGATGGTATTAGTTCTTTGCCAAATACTGAAATCTTTGAACAACTTTCCTTAATGGGGTATGTGTCAACTTCAGACAAATTGACCTTTCAGAAAGGACACTTTTTCCCTCAATGGAGATTTCTCATTCATACCATCCTACATTGTCTAAGTCCTAAGAAAACCTCTTGGGAACAATTCAGTAGCAATATAGCAACTGCTATTATTTGCTTGCCCACTAATAGGAAATTTAATTTTTCTAAACTGATTTTTGATGGTATGGTAAAAAACTTAGATAGTAAACCTAAATTTTTAATGTATCCAAGATTTTTTTAAGTGTTTCTGAACAAGCAAAAGAGACTGCTTAAACCTCACACAAGACTTTATATTGCTCCTACCCACACTCAAAAACTTTTTAGCAATATAAAGAGGGATTTTAAGGGTTATACTCGAGAAACATTCCATTGTTTCCTGCAATGATTGTTCAGGGCCCAGTTGTTCAGGGTGAAGGATCAACACACCAAGTTGAGTCCCATCACACACCCACCAGTGCTCCATCAACCTCACAACCTCTAATTTCACCAACATCTAGGTGTGGATGTCAGATATAGAGGGGCTGCCACTACTGTCACTGGCTTAAAAGCAGGATAACGCAGTGGTAACATTGATAAGACCCCTACCATGCCCTAAAATTCACCTCTCCCAAGAGTTAACACACTTGGAAGTGATGAGGGCAGTTTGACACTTTAAGAATTGATGGTTTTATGTACAACATTATCAAAGAAAGTGGAGTGCTTGGAGACAGACTTGAAGCAGACCAAGCTAACATATGGTGCTGCTTATACTAAGCACATCAGAAGGAAAAGAAATTAGAAACAAAGTTAAGGTCTAACCAAGCTAGAAAAAGGGCATAATTGTTTGTTTCTGATGATGAGAAGATGTGGAGATCTTCTAACAGGGGAGGAAGATATTTGAAATGATTAAGATCCTCTCTATAATTACTGTATAAACAGTTGCAAATTTCAGGGGAGCAAGACATGACATGGATTGAATTTATCTTGATGCTGCTAGGAGGATGTCAGTACTGCTGAAGAGGATATTAGTACTGCTATGCCAGTTTCAACTGCTGGTACATCAATGCCAGTCACCATTGTTCGTCACGTCTAATCTTTCTCATGTTTGTCGTTTCATTGTACTTTTATATGGTAGTTCATTGAATAAAATTTGTGCAAGGGATGGTATTTTGGGTCTTTATAACTTCAACAGAAGAGAGAAATACACCTCTTTGGTTTTTGCATTAGTATCAAACGTCCCCTTATGTACCACAAAACTTTTGCACACGATTCCTTACAAAATATAGTCTTTTTTTCTGTTTTTACTTCCTTGAATAAATAGCTACACTGTTCCGAAATCGCAAAACACCTGCACTTCCGCTCCGCGGCAACGCGCGGGTAACATACCTTGTTATGATAAAAAATTCAGGTTTTTTCATCAATTTAAGCTGTAAAAAGCTGACTTGTTAATATAAACGATTACGTATTGTTCTTAACTTTTATAAATGTTTTTGATTATCTAAATGGCCGGTGATAATAATTATAAGTACACATGTACCATAAGGCCTTTTGGCTTAGTAGTTGCTTATTTGTATCTGAATTGACATGGTACCTATAAGTAATCAGCCATTTTTTTTCTAATACAAAAGTGATAGTGATGATTTAAGGTTTTGCACCAAATATATAGTCATTGTACCTGAATGAACCATTTTATCTTATAGGAACGTGCCAACTTTTTTACAATGTCAGGACGACATTCCATGCACTATTAGAGTTGATACATTTTTTTAAATGACTAAATATAATTATATAACAAATGATATAGAATCAAATGATTTTGATGATGAGTTAATATCATCTAAGATGAATGTGGACCCAAACGAGGCATTTGATAACTTTATGCAACATGTTGTGGAAGAGAAAGAAGTTTAGAAAACATCATCTAAGGACCCCATGACTCTAAACCTCATGGTTTTGAGAAATGTCCTATTTACAACAATGATGATGTTACACCACGAGCAGGAAATGAGGATGTTTCATTCTCCACAGATCAGGTAAAGGACAATCATATTGTTACTCATAAAGACATGGTTGCTGACGAGGTTGTCTCGGACAACTCCAAACCCCCTAGTTTCGAGAACTTTATTAAGGAGAACTTGTTCCCGGTCATCTAGTACTTCAAGAGTAGGCAAGTGTTCCACCTCCTTTGCCAACTATAGTAGAAAATATTTAAAAGGCTTTTCTTTTATTGATGAAATGAATCGGATGATTGAAGTGGGTGGGGCTCTTGGCTATGACGTGAAAGGGTGTAAATTTTTTTAGGCGATTGACTAGTGGTATAGGTGCGTCGATCGTTGATAAATGAATATTCTTTCTATTAATATTTGTGGCTCCAGGAAGCGTAAGAAGCGTGTTTGGATCAAAGAATTATGTTTTAAACACAACACTCATATCTTGGTGTTCGAGAAACAAAAATATCTAAATTGGAGCTTTTTCAACTAAGATTTATGTGGGGTAATTTCAAGTTCGACTATGCATGTAGTATGGCGAGAGGAAGGTATGATGGTTTGGTCACTTTGTGGGATCCTAACATTTTTGCCAAAAAGAGAATATGGTGTAGTGACAATTACGTCATCGTAGAAGGAAAGTGGAAAAATTCAGTTGACGACTACTATATCATAAATGTTTATGGTCCACAAAATCAGCCGGATAAACTTGAACTTATGGTCCCATCTTTGTATATTTATTCAAGATAACACCAGAAGAGTTATTTTATTTGGTAATTTAAATGCAGTTAGAAGTGAATCAGAGAGGTTTGGCTCTACTTTTTCTTGTGGGGATGTTACAATATTTAACTCTTTCATCCATGGCTTCGGCTTGATTGATCTTCCTATAGGTGGTCAGCATTTTACTTAGGTGAATAAAGTCGGGTATAAGATGAGCAAGTTAAATCGTTTTCTTATCTCAGATGGTGTCGTCCAATCCAATACAGACTTGAAGGTCGTTGCTTTTGATAGATTATGGTCGGATCATAATCCCATTCTCCTCCATTGCAAAAAAATGATTTTGGTCCGATCATGTTCAAAATATTTAACTCTTGGTTTGATCGAATAGATTTTGAAGACATTGTTAAGGAGAAGCGGGTTGCTATTTCTGATTTAGAGCAGTCCAAACCTCTTCATACTAAGCTTAAAGATTTAAAACCATATCTTAAGCTTTGGCACGCTCACACTAAAGAGGTTGAGGCTAATAGGAAAAATTGCATCTTGGCTACATTGCGAGACTTGGATAAAAAGATAGATGATGGTCACGCTACTGATGTGGATAGGACCACTCGAATTAATAGGATGCAAGAGCTCGAAGACCTAGAGAAGCTAGAATCGATGGACCTGGTTCAGAAATCTAGAGTTAAATGGGAGGCAGAGGAAGATGAAAATTCAAAATTCTTTCACAGCCTTATTAACTCTAGAAAGAAATCTCAAATGGTTAAAGGAATCATGCTTGATGGTGTTTGGAATTCCGAACCTAAGGACATCAAATCCGCTTTCCTTAACTTCTACAAGGATAAATTTAGTTGTCACGACTCCTCGGTTTCCTTCCCTCTAATGTTACCAGCTCACTGTCTTAGCATTGCTGATCGGGATTTTCTTGAATCCATGGTCTCTATGGATGAAATTAAGGCGGCGGTTTGGGATTGTGGTAGTCAAAAAGCTTCGGGACCGGATGGTTACTCTTTCATGTTCATTAAAGAGTTCTTTTCAAGCACTATATTTAGACATTTGTGGTTCGTTTTTTCTCTACTGGTACGTTTCCCCAAGGTTCAAATTTAGCTTTCATTACGCTTATTCCTAAACTGTCTAACCCTTTGTTTATCAAAGACTATAGACCTATTTCTCTTATTGGAATTCATTACAAGATTGTGGCTAAAATCCTTGCTAATAGATTATACAAGTCGTTAGTCCCGAGCAATATGCTTTTATTACATGGCGAAAAATCCTTGATAGCCCTCTTATTCTTAGTGATACTATTGATTGGTACAAGAAACGTAAAAATGATGTTATTCAAAGTTGATTTTGAAAAAGCCTTTGATTCTGTGAGCTGGAGGTACCTTGATTATGTTCTTGATAAATTGGGCTTTGGTATTAAATGGTGTAATTGGATTAAAGTTGGATTAGCGTCGGCTGGGACTTCTATTGTCATTAATAGGAGCCCTACATCGGAGTTTTCTTTAAAAATAGGTTTGAGACAAGGGGATCCTCTCTCACCTTTTCTATTCATTATTGTTATGGAGGGTCTTCATATGGCTCTTAACGATGGTTTAGCTGCTAATATGTTTCATGGCGTCAAGGTCGGTTCCCCGGGTATGCACCTTTCTCATCTCTTTTACGCAAACGATGTTATTATCCTTTCTGAGTGGAATCTAAATGCTATGGAAAATATTATTCGGATCCTCAATATTTTTTACATTGCTTCTGGGCTTAAGATTAATATCCATAAATCTAATGTATATGGAGTTTGGGTTTTGTCTAATGAGGTAGAGATCATGACTTCCTACACGAGATGTGAAGCTGGTTTTTTCCCTTTCACTTATTTTGGTTTACCTATGGGTTCGAATATGAGTCGTATCGTGAATTAGAAGCCTCTCATTGACCGTTTTAAGGCTAGATTATCGGGATGGAAGGCCAACCTTCTCTCCATTGGTGGCCTCCTTACTCTCATCAAATCTAGGTAGCCTTGGTAATTATTATTTATTTATTTTCAAGGTCCCCGAAACGGTTGTTAAATCTCTTGAAAGTTTACGTACTTCCTTTTTTTGAGGTAGCTCTGAGGAATCCAAGAAGCTTGCTTGGGTTAAATGGTCAAATATTATAGCCTCCCTTGATAAAGTAGGTCTCTGCGTTGGCAGTTTTAAAGCGTTCAATATGTCCCTTTTATTAAAATGGAGATGACGTCTTTTCCATAATCCGAATGCTTTATGGGTTCATGTGGTTAAGGCGATTCATGGTGACGAAGCATGTATTGATATTAGAGGCTGTCACACTACTGGGGTCTGGGCTAGCATTGCCGGGTTGATTTTTCACCTTCATTAGACTGGTATTGTTCCCCTAAACTCCATTCGTTTTAAGGTTGGTGATGGCTCTTCCATTCGCTTTTGAAAAGATACATTTTAGGCGACGATCCTCTTTATATTAGATATAACATATTATATTACCTGGAGAAAAACAAAGATTGCTTTATTCAACAACGCATTGCAAATGGTTCTTGGTTTTGGGATTGAAGTAGACCGGTTAATTTAGGAAGAACAAAAGCTGAATTTTGACACCCTTATTTCTGATATTGCCAGCTTGGAGCCTGAAGAGCTTGTTGATTCTGATACTTGCATTTGGATTCTTTCTCATGACGACAAATTTTCGATGAATTCAGTTAGGAAGCATATTGATGAGTTATCTCTCCCTTCCTTATCTCCAAGTACCTAGTGGTGTATGATTATCCCTAGAAAGGTTAACATTTTTATGTGGCGGATGTTTTTAGATTGGCTCCCAAATCGTTTAAACTTATCTTCCCAAGGTCTAGACATTTATTTGATTATGTGCCCGGTCTGCAATGTTTCTTTGGAATTAAGCGCCCACATTTTCTTCTCTTGTGACACAGCTTTTTTGCATCTCATTCGTGTTTGGTCAGGTTCTATGTTCCCTTCCTTTTCCTCATGCGGCGAGTGGGATCTTTGGTTTCAGTCATGGCACACCTTAAAAGAAAAAAGGGTCGCGCTTACGCCATCTTTGCTGCTTTTAGTTGGATTTTATGATGGTTTAGAAATAATATCACTTTCAACTCTCATTCTATGAGGAAAAGTGACATCTTCGATTATATTTGTCTTGTTTTTTTTCATGGCTTAAGCTTAGAGGCAATCTTTATATTAGTTGGAACGATTGGTTGCAATCGTCTTTGTAACTCTCTAGCGCCTTGCTAGTTTTTTATTTATCTTAATTTGTCGTTCAAAAAAAGAAACAATTTTATTTTCAAGACTATATAAATTATAAGCATTCTTAATACATGAAAAACATATTAAACATATTTTTTAGACCGACTACAAAACTTAACATGACCAATTACAATAGTGAAATAATACAAACATCCAAAACACCTAATTTGAGAGAGATTTGGTTCTTTACCATACATTAAAAAATAAGGGGATGCACAATCTAGAACTGGGGAAGGTAACGTATTAATCAAATAAGTGGCTGTTAAAATACAACCAGGCCATAAAGATAGAGGAATCCTCCCTGAAACATAAAACTTCTAGCCCTGAAACGTAAAACTTCTAGCTACATTAAGCAGGTGTTTATGTTTGCTCTCAACAATCACATTTTGGTGAGGGGTATAAGTGTTAGAGGTGTGATGAACAATTTCATTATCATTAAAGAAACTAGCTACTTTATTATTAACAAATTCAGTCCCGTTATCAAACCAAAATGTCTTAATTGTTATACCAAATTGATTTTGAATGAGTTGAACAAAAGTTTTAATGTACATAGAGAACTCATCTTTACCCTTTAAAGGATAAACCCAACCAACTCTTAAAAATCATTAACAACAATTAAAAAATAATTGTACCCATTCCTTTTAACCACTTTGTATGAACCTCATACATTAAGGTAAGCTAATTTACCTATACTAACAGATTTATAATCACTTAAAGAAAAACATTCTCTTGTTTGTTTAACCTTGTGACATATATCACAAGGAGAATTATTATCTTTTTTATTAAAACGAAGTTTTTTTTATTAATAATAGACATTGCATGATGAGAAGGAAGTCCTGATCTACAATGCCCCAATTGTTTTGACATATGACAAACATAAGTAGAATTAGACACCCCAACATCATACTTAAAAATTATTATTCACATCAAACAAATAAAGGCGACCAGGTTTAATGGATTTTCGTGTATCATATAAAATCAATTATTAGATCGAATCAAACAATCATTAATTAAGTGGAAGCATGTCATAGTGGAAGCATGTCATATGATAAATCAAATGCACGAATTAAAACACAATTTTCATGCAACAAGTCAATTAATCAAAAGAAAATTATAATTAGTACATAATTATAACATCAGGCATTACATAATTAAAAAATAATTATAAATTGCATGAAACATAAACAAGGACTTACATCTTGATTCAGATGGTGGAGTAGATTGTTTCCTGAATCACTAACCTATAACCAATCTTTCAATCGATCCACGAACAACAACACTTGTTGAATCAAAGGTTCCAATCTCTATGATGTAAACACAACAACACTGGCATTCCTACCTTCCATACTAGAACTGGCACTTGCATATGGTTTTTCATTGATAAGACTTAAAAGCTTTATCATCTTCTCATTTGTAAAGGTGGTACTAGACCCAAAAGGAGCAGAAGCAACCTTAGTTTCCTAGGTGGAATAAGGCTCTTCCGATCAAAATAAATATTCATATATGGCGTCTAATTCAAGACCGACTCCCGACTCGTTGTAACCTAGATAATCGGGGAATCGACATTCATTCTAAGAGATGCCTGGTGTGTGATGAAGACCTCGAAACAACTCAACATCTCTTTGTTGATTGTTTTTTGGCAAAGTCGCTTTGGAAGAAGATTT
>BQNB010152796.1:0-15722 GCA_026074375.1 Tanacetum coccineum
TTCTTAACCTTCTTTTCTTGGACCTGAAAAGTCACAAACTTTGTTAAATTATGAACCTGCCACGCGAAGAAATGAAGAAACATGAAATAAACGTAACTGGCTACCTTCCAGAATTTGATGGTTTTGTCATTGGTAGACAAAAGAAAAACGGCACCATTGGCTGTTTGGCACCATTTGATTTTGTTGATTTTCTCCTCGATCTCCAAACTCTTCAAATAATCAAACTGAAAGACAAAAGTAATGTGAATATATTACGCATCACATGCAAGTAAATGACAAAAAAAGTTCGTAATAATGAAGAATTACCTCAGGTTCATGGCTCTGAAACTCAGTTTTGTACCGAAATTCAGGATGCCTACCACTTGCATAATCAGTCTTTTCTAGATCCTTTCTACTTCCACCGGGCTATATAATTGAGCATGATTTGAAAATTGCAAGTACAGGGATAAAGTTAACGCGAAGACAAAAAAATCAAATATTATAAATAACTCATATTTTTGGCACACTACTGACCTCCTTTGTATCAGTCCTCTCGAATAATACCACCCTTCCCCCACGATCACCAGTAGCAAGATGATCACCGCTTTTATCAAACTCTATCGCCGAGATGATATCAACTGTCCCAAATTGCAAAAACAAAAATTAGTTGAGCATTGTACACATGATTAGTTTTGTATTTCAATAAAATACGAGGTACTGATGTCAGTCAACAAGATTCATAATGTTTTGCCAATTATAGAAGCATGGTAACACTTGCAAGATTCCATATCTTTAGCAATTTACAATATCGTACACGAGAAAAACTTGACAGATAATCCACAACTAGAACAGCATAAGAAGCCACAATTAACACACATTTGACGCTTAACGAGAGCCTTATAAATCACCAACAAAGGCAAATAAATGCTAGTGAGCTTCTAAATGTACCAACTAGTTAGCAATATACTACCAAATTTCAATATCTTTTATAACCCTTTTTCCAAACATGAACAAAGAATCTCTAACTGGCCATTAGGTTTACGAATGACATAGAATTCTGAAAGAATTGCGGAGAGTCACGTGGAGATCTTCTGACTAGAGTATTAATAAGGTGACGTTTCCTACAAGGAAGCATACAAATATTACCAACATGTCCACGTAACCTACCCTATGTCCGGACTCCGTACATTTTTATCTATAGAAAATGTCTCATAACATAAAAACTAACTTCCCTTATAAAAACCCTATACACATATAGGGTGCGGAGCATTTAGGAGCGGTGAACATTGTGATCTTTAACGCTCGTTTGGCAAGTGGCAAGTAGGTTTATCTACTTTTTCGGAATGCTCATTTTCCAACGCTCCATGAAGTAGCATTTAGGAGTTGGTTTACACATTATGATTACACCTGCATCTACGTTACCAAACGTTTTTATAAATAAAAAATTGCTACTACAGGACTACTTACTTACAGCTAGCTCACTGCTAGTACTTTGAGCTAGCTTTTTGGAGTGAGTTCTGCACCTAGCTTTGTGGCTTGATGCGAGTTCGTATCAGACACATAATGCTACTAGATTACGTATTTGATCGCATATACTTAACAAAAAAGGCATTAATTAATTATAATCAATAAAACCGAAAAGGTCGATTAATAACAACTTGATCAACTTATAATCCTCATTATCTAATTAATTCCAGTCAACAAAGCTTAACCAAACACCACTTATTAAATACTAGTACTAACAGATCACACACAAACCCTAACAATAACAAAATAGCAAAAATTAAATCTCAGTTAGTTCACCTTCTTGTACTTCTTCACCAGCAGTACGTTCACCAAACACCTGAGAGAATCTCCACTCAAGCGGCGCGTGACCTTCACGCGCCGCCACATCTCCCTCACCCTCACCTCCAGTCATTCAATTTCTTCACTTATTAACTAAAAACGATTACTAGATCAGATTCATTTAATTTATCATCATCAATCAATAATTAGATATCTCAAAATTTATTACTGAGTAATTAATTTTCTCTCTCACACACAAACACCTAAACACACACTGAAAATGTATAACTCTTTTGATTTATTACTTGTGTCGTTAGTGATGATGAGATGAAAGGTTAGGGTGACGGCTTGGTGAGGTGGCTGGGTGACGGGTGTGTGGAGAGATAGGAGTGGTGGGTGAGGGGGGGAAAGTGACGGGCTGTGAGGGGAGTGGAAAGTGAAATTGGAACCAGTTAGATCAAGTTATCGACAAGT
Source organism: Tanacetum coccineum (assembly GCA_026074375.1). Classification (NCBI taxonomy): domain Eukaryota; kingdom Viridiplantae; phylum Streptophyta; class Magnoliopsida; order Asterales; family Asteraceae; genus Tanacetum; species Tanacetum coccineum. The sequence goes on from BQNB010152796.1 coordinate 2,239, forward strand.
GAATAGGAGCGGAGGGAATCGTGGTGCCATTGGCTGGCGCCAAGCCTTGGCGCGAGAAAAAAGAATGGTGCACTATTTTGTGGTTGGTGTCAAGGCCTCTCGGCTGTTAGCTAACAGCCGATGCCATAGTATTTTTATTTTATTTTTTTTTTTTTTTGAAAAATTAGCCCTATGGCACGAGTTTTGGCTATGGCTCACCACTTCATGGTTCGTGCCAAGGCCTCTTGGTTATGGCTCACCACTCCACTGAATTCTGGTGCCATACCAAATCTGGTGCCAAACTCCATTTTCCTCACTTTTTTCTCTATGGCACGAGCCTATGGCACCACCACTCCCAGTGCTCTTAGAGTAAAGGGTATGGCGGCTTAAGCCACAAAACAAAACGGGCCCCAGAGGCTGCCACATACCCTTTTATTCATAATACATCTTTACCTCTTCACTTAGGTCTCACTACTAACTAAATTTTTTTTCTTTTAATTTTTTCACACAAACATAATTTATTTCACACAAATTAAAAATACAATACATAAAAAAAACATAAAATAAAATACGAAACATAAGGAAATTAAACGATACGAAACATAAAAACATAAAATTACGAAACTAATCGTCTGCACCAACATCTTCATATTTCTTCATTATTTCAGCTTGTTGCCTTTCAATGAAGGCTCGTTTATGAGGCGGGCAAGGTTCGAATCGTAACGATCAAGAGAAACTTCATCTATTCACACTTCTTGAAAGCTAAATTTTTTTCCCTCTGCGGTTCTTTTTTTTACTGGGGGACTGTGTTATTCTATTTCTATTTTATTCTGCTCGTCCACGCTATCTTCAGCAGTGCATCACATTACGTCTATAATTCTTGCGAACAAAGGTCGATACTGACTTCCGATTGGCTTCCCCGTTGCTCCCCGACGTTTCAACGATTTTTGTTTTTTCAACAGCACGTTGTTTGCCCGGTCGGGGATGCTCTTTTTATCCGGACCAAACACCCTCTTGGAGATTATCTCCTATCAATCGGCTCCGCAGCATCCCATTTGGGGTCTCTTTCCAAAAAATTTCACACGTGAGGGTATTGAAATTTTTTACCAACTTGCTCCAAGTACACCGTCTTCACAGTCTCGATCAAGTCAGCTTTATTTTCCCCGCTTTTACGATTTGCATGTTTGTAATAAGCGTTAAACCGTTGGCAATCACCGTTGCTTTCGGGTCCATTTCACCCGTCAATTTATTTTTGTACGCGCCGGACCTGTTTGTTCCTCGGTCGTGGAAATCTTCAAAATCTTGTTCCAATAGATTTAATCCCGTTTGGTCTTTTTCTATATTAGCGGCCTGCGAGTGCTCCTGATCCAAAAGCCTCGGCTAGCAAGATTGCAAGATTTCTTCTTTGTTATTCCAACGGATATTGAGTCGCCTTGTTTCTATATCTTCATTTTCATCGCCCTCGTCCAATTCGATAACTAGTTGTTTCCCCGTCCTTTTTTGTTTTCGCTTAGGATTACGGGGTTCTTGGGCTTGGGATATTTTGAATTGTGGTTGTGATGAGTGTTGTGGAAAACTTTGTGCTTGTGATGATTGTTGTGAAAAAAAGGGCGGTTGTGATGATTGTTGTAGAAAAAAGTGTGGTTGCATATTTCTTAGATTCGTGTAACCTTGGAACTCGTATTGTTGATTTTGATGATACGCTAATTGTGATTGATAAGCATGTTCGGGCGGTGACATTTGCGTTCCATAAGGGGGAAACGGTTGCGACGAGTTTGAGTGTTGGGAACTTGGGGTAGACGGATTCGATTGGTTTGGCGAAGATGAGTATTGGTTGGATTGAATAAGATGGGTAAAAAAACCCGGGTTTTGTTCATTTGGTGGTTGAGACATTGTTTTTGGAGAAGAAGATTATATGTTTAGAGTAATAATAATATTGTTGTAGAGAAGTGTGTGTTAAATTGGTAAAATGGGGTGTTATTTATAGGGAAAAATGGGTATAAAAAAATTAATTTTTTTAAATTTTGAAATGTATCCGTTGGTTTCAAACGGTTTAATATATTTGATTTTGCCTTCTAGTTTCGTCGTATGGATGGCGAATGGTTGTGTTTTTGGCCGGTGGCGAGCTCGGTTGGTGTGGTGACGAGGGAAGTGGCGAAGCCATGTAGGAAGTGACGAGCTCCCTCGCCACCATACCCCTCCCTCTTACAACCAACACCCTATTTTCCCGCTCAAAGAGTCAGACTTGAGGCCAGAGGTCTAAGACTAGTCTAAGATACTAGTACCTTTAGTCCTTGACACTACATTCCCGCTCAAAGTCAAAGTATTCACACTAATTCCCGCTCATACTTTTTGTTAGTTTGGACTTTTGGAAGCCCATTCAAAAATTTCACTTTTGACTTTAATAGTTTAATTTCTTATTTTCTTGTTATTAACGTTTTAATTTTTACTATAAAAAAAGTTAGCGAAATTTACCAAAGTAACCATTTGCAAAAACAATTTTCTTGCAGAGACCATGTAATTCTGACATTACGAAAATAGCCATGTTGCTCGCGCAAAATGGGCAGCTAGCAACTCGAATTACACGTGTCACTCCCCCGGTGGTTGAGGCGATTTTTGAAAAAAAAAATAATAAAAAAAGTTGCTCGCGCAAAATGGGGAGTGATTAGCATTTTATAATTTTTTTATTTTTTTTTCATTTTGATAAATTTTCAGAAATTTAGGGTTTGTATATATTAGGGTTTAGATAGTTTTTGCAACATAAAGCTCGGGGCAATCTTTGAGAAGGTTTTACGCTATGGATACGTTATTTGAATTTATTTTTTTTGAGTCGGTAGTGTTGTCTTTGATGAGGTCTACACAGTGAACCAAATTTTTTTACGAAAATAATTCAATATGATTAAGTTATGACGTTGCAAAATGTGTCAGTTGTAGTTATTGAATGTATTTTTTTAGTTCAAGATAACGATATCGGCAATCTTTGTGAACGTTTGACGCAATCGATATTTCAAATGATACATTTTTTTTGGGTTGGTAGTGATGTCTTTGATGAGGTCTACCCAGTGAACCAAAGTTTGTTACGAAAATAATTTAATATACATAAGATATGATGTTGCAAAGTGTGGTCTGTTTGGGTTATTTAATTTTTTTTTTCATTTCAATTGTTTAACGCGATAAGTTGAATTTTATAAAATTCAACGATAGGTAATAGTACCATTCATTGGCATGCATAAGTCATTTCCTTGAATAGATTTGTAAAATCATGTCCCGACTCCGAATGTGCTTATCACTGCTAGAAATGCGTGATCTATAATGCGAAAACTTATACTTGAATAAAGAAAAACGATAGTCATTACTAGCATTACAACAATATATTACATGGCCAACCTTATTTTGACGATTTATAAAAACTTGAAAACAACTACAAAGATGGTTAGCAAACTGGTTAACATCATTAAAAAATGTAATGCTAAACTTTTCAGTTTTCCCCCAACGTGTAGCACGAATCTTCCACGCACATTCATTAAAATAAAAGCATTTCAATGCATACCTTTCTGGGGATGGCCTATCACTCAAAAATTGGTAACCCTCGTCTAAAGCTTTCAATCTAACGGCCAAGTCTAAAGTTTTCTTATTTTCAAAAATTTGACCAACCTTAACATCTGTTTCTTTTTTATAATGTTTTGAAATCATAGGTTTGGACTTGTAAAGTGGTGTTTCTGGAATGTCTGGTTTAAAAGACATGTAGTTCTTCGTGGTATTTCAAGGAACCAACTATAGGATAAGGTGTGTTCTTGCTATGTTTGTGCTTTAGAAGAAAGACACAAAGAAAGTGTGAGTTGTGTTGTAGAAATAAGTGTTTCTTATGACTGCGTATGTATTAGGGTCATAGGATGAATTTCACTTACATGAGCTTGTTTTTTTTTGCACAAATTTGTTATAAAAGTTAGAATACATTTTGGTTATAAATAAATTGGGCTTAAAAGTATTATAAGATTGGTTGGGCTGCAATATATTATCGATATTAGGGGTGATTCGATAATATCCACACAAACCGAAAACTGAAACGAAACCAAATTCAAATTCGATTTTTGGTTCGGTTAAGCATAGTTTGAATTCGGCTCGGTTCGTTTTTTGGTTTTGCAAAATAAAATAAAATATAATAACCGAACTAATGGACAACTAAAACCATACTTAAAAACACACAATTAAAACCAGTTAGACAATTATAAAAAACAAACAACATTATTTCATTCAAATTCTGATTTTATAGCCACCTCTTACCAGTAAGATGTAGTAGTCAGATTCAGACACAAAACATCTTAATGAAACAAACACACCTTAACAGATGTAAGCCTACAGACGGGCTCGATCCTCCACATGTTAATACAAACAAGCTTCATTCAACTACACCCTTGGTTTTGCAGCAAAAGAAAATTAACACCCTTTGCTTGAATGAATCTTGAAGCAAACAAATATATCTCCAAGGGTGAAAAGTAAAACTTTTTCTCACCAATCAACAAGCTTTCTCACTTTGTTTGTTTTCATAGGTTGTCACTTGTCACAGTTATTCTTCCCCAAAACCCTCACCCGATCACAACCAAGCAGCGATGACAATCAGCATCCACGATCACGAACTCCCTGACGACACTCACAACATCTATGACGTCACCTTCTTCGACACCAAAATCACAACCCTCGTCACCACCTCCCCTCACTTCGTCAACCTTTGGATCTCCCAAACCCAACAACTTAATAACCACCCCAATAACAACATTGTTGGTCTGGACATTGAATGGCGCCCGAACCAAAGCCGAAACGTCGAAAACCCAGTTGCAATTATACAGTTATGTGTCGGGACCCGTTGTCTAATATTCCAAATCCTACATTGTCCGAATGTCCCGAAAAGCCTTAAGGACTTTTTAAGTAATACATCTTACACGTTTGTTGGAGTTGGGATTGAGAGTGATGTTGAGAAGCTCATAGGTGATTATAATCTAAGTGTTGGGAAGATGCTTGATTTGCGGGTTTTGGCTAGTGAGGTTTATGGTGTTAAGGAGCTTAAGAATAGCGGGATTAAGGATTTGGGTTTCAGGGTTTTGGGGAGGGAGATTAAAAAGCCAAAGAGTGTTACCATGAGTAGGTGGGATAATGAGTGGTTGGTGCCGACTCAAGTGCAGTATGCGTGTGTTGATGCGTTTTTGAGCTATGAGATTGGGAGGGTTTTGATGAATGGGGGTCAGAATTCGGGCGGAGGATTGAGCACGTAAGATGTGATCTAAGGTATTATTTATAAGTAGACATTGTTAAGGTTGTGACTTGTGAGTTTTTAATTATGTAATGTGATTGTTTCGTGATGTTTGCTAAAACAATTATGTATAGGATTTGGATTGGATGGATGAATTGTGAAATATTTGATATGTGTTGTTGAATTTAAACATATGTTATCAGTGATTGGACACTTCTTTGTGGTTATGCTATTAGTATATTATTTTTTTCTATTTTTTTTATTTTTATTATTGTGTCAAAACGTACTCAAAGGTGCAACATAGGCGGCCACAGATTAAACAAACAAGGGTCCTAGTGAAGTTTTTGGTTTGTGTATATGAGTATATGACACAACCTGTACTTTCTCATTCCTTTAGCACGAGATATTTTTTTGAAGAAGACAATATGTTGTAAAAGAGAGAGGTGATGACTTTTCAGTGTCTTAATTGTTTAGTGATTCGGGTTTTAAGTTTGCTAAATGATCCTGCATATGGGTTGAATCGATGTTATAAATTTCAGTGTTTGTTTAATCCAATCATGAATTCTATTTGAATCAGAACATATGTCGTCAATAATTGAGGGGATGTTTGGAATTGCGTTATAAAAATCGGTTTGAGTTTTTGGATGAAAGACGTAATTACTTTAGGCTCAAAGTAGTATAGGATAATCAGTTTAAGAGTAGCATATCAGAGTAATCTTGTTATTCCAGAACACATTATCTATTTCAAAGAGGCCAAACATCGTTGAGCACTTTGTTGTTACGTGGGCACTTCCTATCAGTGTCGGTAACTACATTGAACAAAGCTTATCATCATATGAAAGTGATTACGATAAATCATACCTGCCCTTCAATTTGTATTTTCAAGTACTAAATTTTCATCTAACTTGTTGAGCTCACTTTCTTTCATGTATAGAGTTAGAGAGTTTAGGAATATTAGGGAGGTTGCATGATGCAGGGGCTAACATTTGTAAGGACTCTTACGGTACACTCATAGAAAGTTTTAGCAAACCCTTCTGAAGAGCAAGCCATGGTCTTTCAACCAAGCTCCACTACAATAGTCTTGTATCTCACAATGTAGTCGTATGCATTATTCATCTTTAAATCTTATTGAATAAAACTGGTTGCTCCCTTCCTGATTCTTTTGTGCCTGTCATTGAAATACAAATAAAAGGTGGTGTCACATCTATGATTCTATTCGATTAGATCAATTATGGTAGAATGAGCGGGTTGGATGACATATCAAAATGGGTAACTTTTTGATATGGGTCAAAACAGGATGGCTCGAGATCAGGGTTTTGACCTCGGAATATATGATAAACAGAGACACAGGACTATAATTAAGTTAGAAAACCTTTATCATGGTTTGCCATCTCTCAATGTTTTTTTGGAGTCTTAGTCTTTTGAACTGCTTACTAAAAGGGACCTCAGTTAATGCCATAGCATTCCTACTCTTGTTAACACAATGACTTGTGCTTGTGATAAGTTGCTTCCAATCAAGACTTCAAAAGGTGGTTGCACTATACATCGAGCACAAAACGGTATTATGAAATCATATAAGTTATAACAAATCAACATCTCAAGGAAATAGACATGCCCTCACGAGTGGACTGTTGTCTCTCTAACGCAAGCCCTGATTTATTTTTTATACCAAGAACAGAAAGAACAAGTTTTCAACTGGAAAAGGAAGTGTATGGTTTCGCGATGATTCTAAAGTGCTAACTGAGTAGCTTTATTAGTCCGTCCTTTTCTTTGGAAAAGCTTTGTTTACCTTGATTTGTATGCACTCTAAGACCAACTAACACCTTATAGTATAGAGAAGACTAACAAATAGATCTTACTTTATGACTAATGTTGAGTTCAAATCAAATAGTGACTTTACTTCCCCATTTTTATCAACTTTTTGATCGAATTCGCTTTTTGATCCGTAGTAATAGAGTTAAGAGTATAGTTCGAAGAAGGCTGCATGATGCAGGGTGTCTAACATTTGCAGGGCCTTTTGACATAGGAACTGATCCATCAACTGTCTAACATCCCTTCTGAAGTGCAAAGCCATGGTCCTCGTTGACCATATCTCAGTTGCGTTCTCAGGTACAGTAGGCTTGTATTTCATGAGCTTCGAATAAGCGGTTAAAAGATGAAACATGTAGTCGTATACATTATCCATTTTTATATCTTCTTGAATAAACCTGCTTGCTGCTTTTCCGATTTGTTGCACCTGTCATGGAAATACAAATATAAGCTGTTTGCACGAGTTTATTTAGGAATTCATTAGTTTTCACCCATTTGACTCTTCTGTTTCTTAGGATCTAATCAAGATGTACTTATAGTCCTTATGGGTCTCATTCAGAAGTGGAAAATGGTCGAGGTGTAGACATGTTTGAGATAAGGGGTTCCAAAACAGTAAATTCTATCACCCTTTTTTATTTACTAGTGATGACGAAATATATTACGAGTGCTCAGTAATTATTTTTATTTTAAAAGTTCAAACTTCCTCTCATATTTTTACTTGTAGATTAACTAAAGTGATATATTATTGTTCAGTAATTATTTTAGTTTTTCAGTAATATGATTGTAGGCGGGATCCATATTCCATATGCAACATGCTTTAGACATTTAACGAAGAGTTGTAGCAACTTTAGACCCGTTCCATCTTAGTCCTAACTTCTTAATGCACCCATGTATAACACGATAATACATCACATTATCAACTGAATCGACTCCCATCAATTATTAAATATGTTGAAACTGTCACTTTTCATCATCGTTTTACTTGATTGCAAGATAACATTATTAATTTTTTATTTAGAATTGCTAATTGAAAGCGACCCATAAGAAAGCTTCATACTTTTCTTCGTGGATGTTGCCCCATTCAACAAGCAGATTATTAATGAGATTTGCATTTGTCAGTCCATCCTATATTTGGCAGATAATGGTGCAAGGGCCATCAACCTTCTAGTGAAAGAAATCATTTATTGTATAAGTTAAAAAAAATGATAATCTGGGGTACGATCCACTCATTAGAAGTTCAATGAGACGCAGCAAGATGATTTTCACTCACAGTACCCAGCAGGATCCCCTCAATAAAGATCTTAAAATCTTCAAAGGAATTTATTTGATACACATGTTTGAGTTTTAATTTTTTTATTCGAGAAAACAAGATGATTAACAAAAGATTTGATACTTGCCTGTGGGGTGCACTGGTCCCCTACGTGACGATTCTGTAAACCCCTCCACAATTGATAATGCCGATCCCGAGTCCTGGGAATGTAAGTTGACGAACAAAGATTAAAAAAGCCAATGATCAGGGTATGCAAGAAGTAGAAGTGCCCAAACTGGCAAACGGGGTGTCAAAGTTGAAATGGTTAGCATTCTATTCAAAGATCTAGGGAAGTTGCTTATAGTAAGGTCTTTGATTAAATGAACGGTTACTGTGGGCGACTTTACATATCCTTTGACCATGTGACCTTTGTTTAGGCTATGTCGTTGTCTTGAGTTACACACTCATTTAAATGGGGTAAAAAGCAGCAACCTTTTATAGGAAAGTGGTGGGGGAGTAATGTGTCAGTGACAGGGGGGTTAGCTGGGAGAAGTGGGGGAGCATACATGCAGAATAAGATAAGACGGGCATAGCTCCCATCTTGTGTTTCGTGAAGTCATTGCATTTAATGAGATCCTTTGTCCTGTGTCCGGCGTGAACTCCCGATGGGGTGATTGCGCGCGTGTGTGGGGCGACGTGACGGCAATCATCATAAGCTCTCTGCATGTGAATCCACGACGGTGTCCCTTTTTGTTTTCCTTTATCAAGGTCCTTCAACACCAAATCCCATGGTTCCATATTAATTTCGGCCCTGAAGAAAAAGATTCAAAATTAAATTGAGTGATAAACTTCTTTTTCATGCCTTTAGAGTGTGCACACCACACAACACACACGAACTTATTTCAATGATCCCCAACATGAAAAAGCATATTATTACAGACGAGTTTTAGTCATTTCCCAAATAAAAAACAAAGGCCGCGAAAGCTTCGTTCAATGGTATACAAATGACTTGAACACTTACCAACCCCAAATAGGACCAATCAGTAAAAACCATGTCGTAAGAATCATCTCGCCCACAATGAAGGCAAACAATGGTGGATTGAAGCGAACCATTTGAATCAAACTTAGGTAGATCTAATTTTTTGAACTAGGTGGCAAGTCATACGAGTCAAACATGAAAGTCCATTCGGGCACCTTCCCGGGGTACCTTCTAGCAACGAGTCTAACAAACCCCAATGGGTTTAAAAAGGTCGCCTTGTTTTATCACCCTTTTTTATAGTTACTTCCACAGAAAGGGATTCCGTCCGGTCCAATATGAAACCAAACTAAAGATGGCATTGAATCCTGTAAACGACTTTCAACATCTCTTTAGAATATCCGTTTTTCCATCCAATCCTAGATCTTCATGATCCAAACGGAAGAGAAGACCTGTACACGAGAGCAGGGGTAACAGATTGTGATGTGCATGTATCACGCATTGATTGAATCCTTTTCGGAAATGATACTTATCACGGGGCATATTTTGATTATATAAGCCTAGAGAGCAGATAAGTTGGTATTTTGAAGTTCTGTTGCGGCGTAAATCCATAAAATTTAGTATTAATTAAAGTTGTTGATTATAAAAAATGGAGTATGCAAGAGATTTATGTCTCAAGGGAGGGAAATATGAGCTCATTGACTGCATACAAAACATTCAAAACAAAAACGTCATTTAGCCGATTATTACACAAAGGTACATCCTAAGGTAGTGTGGCAAAAATGGACGCATTCGGGTTATGAATGGGCAAGCGGGGGATTTTCGTACAGGTCTAAATGGATCAGGTTGACTTGGAACAATTTTTTTCGGATTTTTTCATAAAACAACACGGGTCGCATATATATGGTTACAAGAACCGAATCATTTCAATCATGCATTCATGTAAACACTTTATAAAGGTCTAGTAGGTATAATTTACATTAGGACTCACTTTGTTAGCTAGTTTTTTGATGCATCGCTAATTTCTTATCAGCTCAACTTTTTGTGGTTACTTTTCAATGTTTTAAGATGATGCAACAATAAATCGCACCAAACACATTTAAACCTATAAGTCAACTTCCGCACCGCTGTCTGCTACCTAGAGGCATTTTAACTATTCCCTAACAATCTGTGGTTTGAATAAAGGTGTGTTTGGGATAAGAAACTCTGCTGACTTAGTTGAATTCTATGGTGGTTTATGCATCACTGGTCTCTTAATAACTAGTATGCAGTGTGTTTAAGCAAGTCATTACAATGGATAGAACCTTGTATCTTGGAGTTGTCCTCGGTAAGTGTTGATGTATGTGGTATGAAGGCTCTGACCCGATAAGGCACATGCCGAAGGGAACATCCGGAGGGTACATCCGAAGGGTACTTAAATCCTTCATACAACATTGATTTACACTAGTTAAAGTATAGCATCATTGACTATATGCCAATAATACTATACTGGGGGGACATGTCGACGTATATGGTCTAACATACCATATCCATCTAATGGACTAATAGATAATAAGGCAACCCGACGTGCTATTATCCGACATGTGTATATGCTATTGACTAATGGATCTTTAAGGTATGTGGTAGGTTATTATCCAACAGGTATTGCACACATCGGATAATAAAGAGATGTTACATGCTATTATCCAGCGGGCATTATCCAAAAGCTTGGCTATAAATAAGCCAAGACCACCTCTCTCATTAGCAGGTTCTACCACTCTCTTTCTACAAATATTACTCTCCTCCTATAATATTGCATCTCCCTCAACTCATATCAATATCATACCATACAACACACGAATACTCGTATACTAAATCTCTATATGCGAGGTTCCTGAATTTGATCGTCGGAGGGTCGGTTTCCCCCCGGGAGTCTTCGCCTCGGGAGCCCTTCTAACTGGATTCTCTTTGATTGACAGCATAATTTTATGGGTCTGGATGACCGACACTAGGCTCACAAGAGTCATCAGGATCAACCCGACAAAATATGCATAAAGCAAATTGGCGCCATCCGTGGGACCGTTATTCCACTCTACTACCAAAAGTTGAGAATGACGGTCACATTACAATCCACACTCTCAAACACCTATGTTTTTTGCCCGAAACCGCAGTACGTTTGGTAGGGACCTGAACTAAACATTGCTTCGTGTTTCCTGTCGAAATGCAACATGAGTTCCAATTGGGTTTGCATCCCCAGTACATGGTTCATACTCATCTTCCCAGCTATTGGTTTTAGATTGTAAGCAAAAACGGTCTCGAAGTTTGCATGCTCTAAAGTGGTTTGAATAAGCTTCTCCTGTTGATTTGGTATCCAAAACAAAGTCACCTCATGTTTCATGACATGACAACCTTGCTTCTTTAAGTATCTGAACTCCTTTTCTGCTCTAAAACTCTTTTTCACAACCTTGAAAGAAAAAAATAGTCAAATGGAGCCATATGCTATATATGTTCCCCATCAACATGTATAGATTTCATCAGTGATACATGCACTTGTAAAGTATCGTTAAAAAGCAAGTCCATTGTCTGAAACGTTTCACATATCAATAACATTGTGGGTCACTGGTTGTAATAGCGTAAGATAAGAACCACTCTTTGTGGACCAATTTATCACATTTTTCGTCAAAAACACAGTAGAAAATGACTTTATGAACACATTTGGAGATATTTTCCAATTTCAACACTTTATTGCCAAAATTTTGCTCTATCAAAATAAAATAAATCGTGGCACGGGATAGTGTTATAAAGTATCTGCTTTAATGCATAATTTGCATATTTGTAATTAGTGCACAATATGACAAGTATTAGTCACGCGTTCTGTACGTGATTAGTCAAACTTTACGTCCAAATTTTCATATATCACTGTGCATTTAAAAACCTATGGATAAAAACAGGAATTTCCTTTTTATACATAAATACCAGCATGCTTTGAGTAATTCAAAGTTGTCATGGTTCAGACTTCAAAGTTTTCATACTTTTGTTGATCATAAAAGTCGTGCAAAAGTGGTTGGATATAGAGACATGAAGTGACCATAACTTTGCTAAAAAGCAAAAGTACTCTCATACAAATAGTTAAGACCCTACGCATGGCCAAAACAGTGTCATAGTAATAAGGCAAGAAAAGAAAAAAAAATGTGTCAAATAAGAGCACTGTCACCAAAGCCTTTTAAATGCATTTTCTCATATATCTTTGCTATGCATGTGCATATTATTAGGAAAATAATATATTCCGAACAAGATGCGAAATTTTATGTTCCTCACATGTTGCGCTATGCTTTGACGAACATGTTTATGTATTAATTTGTTTGTTGCAAACTACTCTTATCACATAGTACACATTGTTAAGTATATGTATTAAATTATATAAGAATATATACAAATGTTATCGCACGTTATAAGTATCCATATGCTATCGCACGCCATTAAATGGAAAAACCGTATGTTTATTGGAAATACGATGGCTTTTTTCAACAAAACGTCTACAAACTCTTATCAATCATGCATTCTCCTCAAATAAATTAACGTAGTTGTGTGTTTATTTTTAAACTATGTAAAAGAAATGAAATGTTTAAATTGGAGTACAATAGTATGCAGGTGCCCCTTTTTTCCATGTTTTGTGGGAAAACGAATTTGACTTGTACGCATATTAAGCAATCCAAAAACTTACTTTACTTTAGATTTTGCAAGATTTTTCACGCTTGAGATCTCTTGCTCAATTTTAACATGTTTATTCGAATGAAATATATCTTTACCCGGAGGTCATAAGCTAAAATACTTTTATATATGGGGTTTAGCTACAACAGCTTTTGTAAAGAAGAAAACAGTGTATATTTTACCTTTGTGAACTTTCACTATTATACTTATATGAACGATCAGTAAAAAACAAAGAATAGATGATCGTTCCAAGAATTACACGAGATGCATGTCGCCATAATATTTACATTTTAATACTTGACATATTTAAGAAAGGTATGTGCGTATATTTATGTGGAGCAAAAAGAAAAGATTCTTTGGATAAATTCATGCATATAGAAATGGGGTCACGTGATCCATTTAAACTCCCAAAAAATAAAATAATGTGTGATATCTTTTAAAAGTAGACCTACTCTATGTCTTTTGTGCCTTTTATAGATATAGGGGTCAATGGAAACGCACATGTACTACTTTTATTGGGAATGTACAATTTT
>BQNB010152797.1:0-15722 GCA_026074375.1 Tanacetum coccineum
CACCTATCTTAGCTCTCCCTCAAGGAGCTGAGAACTTCATCCTTTATTGCGATGCGTCGCATAAAGGATTGGGTGCGATGTTGATGCAAAACGAGAAGGTGATTGCTTACGCATCACGACAATTAAAGATTCATGAGAAAAATTATACTACTCATGATTTGGAACTTTTTGCAGAGGTGTTTGCTCTAAAGATTTGGAGACACTACTTGTACGGAACCAAGTGTTGGGTATTCACAGATCACAAGAGTTTACAACACATTCTTGATCAAAAGGAGCCAAACATGAGGCAACGTCGTTGGTTAGAGTTGCTCAGCGATTACGACTGTGAAATACGTTACCACCCGGGGAAAGCAAACGTAGTGGCCGATGCCTTAAGCCGTAAAGAATGGAATAAGCCATTACGGGTTCGAGCCTTAGTCATGACTATTGGTTTGAATCTCCCCAAACAAATTCTGGAAGCTCAAATAGAGGCACAGAAACCAGAGAATCTCAAAAACGAAGATGTAGGAGGTATGATCAGGAAGGATATACCGAAGGAGAAGTTGGAACCCCACGCGGATGGAACTCTATGCTTAAATGGCAGGAGTTGGTTGCCATGTTATGGTGATTTGAGGACTGTGATTATGCACGAGTCCCACAAGTCTAAATATTCTATCCATCCAGGTTCTGACAAGATGTATCAGGACATGAAGAAGCTATATTGGTGGCCCAATATGAAGGCCGACATCGCCACTTATGTTAGCAAATGTTTGACGTGTGCTAAGGTCAAGGCTGAACACCAAAGGCCATCAGGATTGTTGGTGCAACTTGAGACACCTCAATGGAAATGGGATAATATCACTATGGATTTTATCACAAAGCTTCCTAAGTCGTCACAAGGTTATGACACCATTTGGGTGATGTTAACTGACTCACTAAATCTGCAATCTTCGTACCAATGTGGGAAACTGATACCATGGAAAGATTGGCAAGAATGTACCTGAAAGAGGTAGTCACGAGGCATGGAATACCCGTCTCAATCATTTGTGATCGCGACCTGAGGTTCGCATCAAATTTCTGGAGGTCACTTCAGAAGGCATTGGGTACAAATTTGGATATGAGTACTGCATACCATCCGCAAACTGACAGACAAAGCTAGAGGACTATTAAAACTCTCAAGGATATGCTGCGTGCTTGTGTGATCGACTTTGGAAAGGGTTGGGTTAACCATTTGCCATTAGTTGAGTTTTCATATAACAATAGTTATCACGCTAGCATCAAGGCTACAACATTTGAAGAACTTTACAGTCGAAAGTGTCGTTCACCTGTGTGTTGGGCCGAGGTTGGAGAAGTTCAACTCACGGGTCCAGAAATAGTGCAAGAGACGACCGAGAAGGTCATTCATATCAAGCAAAGAATTCATGCCGCTCGTGATCGATAAAAGAGTTATGCTGATTTAAAGCGTAATTCGATGGAATTTCAAGTTGGAGATAGGGTTATGCTTAAGGTTTCGCCTTGGAAAGGACTAGTACGTTTTGGCAAACAGGGGAAGCTAAACCCCAGATATGTTGGCCCTTTCAAAGTGTTGGAAAAGATTGGAGCCATTGCTTACAAGCTTGAGCTTCCTCAAGAGTTGAGCAGGGTTCATAATACGTTTCATGTATCCAACTTGAAGAAGTTCTATGCCGACGAACCATTAGTCGTTTCGTTGGATGGACTCCATATTGATGACAAGCTTTATTTTGTCGAGGAACCAGTAGAAATCATTGATCGTATAGTGATGCGTAACAAAATACACTATATAATATAATATTTCAACAAGAGCAATTAAGAAAATTCCCTAAGGAAAATTCACTCTTTAAAATATATATATATAATATATAATATACGTATCACTTTTTATACCGAAAAAGTTATGAATTCCCAAGGGTCGATTTCCCAATGATAGAGAAACATTGAAACGCTCGCTCGATAATGGTATATTGATTAGAATCGGGTTTTCGAAGATTGATTGTGGTTTTCTTTAACTACTACTAAAAAACAAACACTAAAGACACATTACACAAATACCTGTGGGAACGAAATAAACGGCGACAAGTTAAGCAAGTAAACTTAAAATTAACCCCAAAACAATGTACAACCTAAAATTCTAAACCTAAGATAAGACAAAATAAAATTTTAAGGAAAAAAGAAAAAACCAATTTTTTGGTTACTATTTTGAATTTAAAAATAAAAACATAAATTTAATACTAATTAAATCTTAAAAAATAGCAAAATAAAATACTAAAAATTTGAAAAATATTTGTTAAGCTTATAAAAGTCTAAAACAATTATAAAATAGCAAAGAAAACTATGTTTAACTATTTTATTATTAAGATCCTATTTTTAAAATTTAAAATAAAAGAGCTAAAAATGAAACTTTAAGATCTAAAAAATGTTAAAATGTTTTTACTGGATGTAAACCTTAAGCTATTTTTTATAAAACTAAAAACTATTTTTTTTGTATTTTTAAAAAATTATTATTCTATTTTTTATGGATTTTTTTTTAAAGGCAAGTATTCTGTCAAAAAGGAAACTTGACCTCTCAACGGGAATTTATTCTCGGGCATGGTCTACTTTATGACCATGCAAAGGCTTGTGTTTACTTTGCAACACAACCCGTGCTTCCTATATTTCCATAAGTGTACGTGTCAGTGCGCTTATGTGTTAAAATAAGAGAAATCTTATTTTTATTGGTAAAAAGTTGTCTTCATAATGAATCAGTGTTTTCAGTAATCACAAAAAGATTTTTCAAAGACAATTCGACCACTCAAACAATGACAACAGCTCTTTAAATAGAAAACGGGTCATTATTTGAGGGGGAGAAATCGTCATCAAATAATCTTTTAAAACGGTCTTTCAAAATAAGTCACGAAATTAACGGATAAAGTTTTTAATAATGACGGATCATAATTTAAGGGGAGTTAATGGATTTTAACTACACAAGCTTTAGATGTCATGTGTTTAAAACTTTATGGACTTATTTGCAATTTAAGACTTAGTTGATTCTCACGGAATAGATTTAAGCTTATCAATTCTTCGAACACGATCTCGAGTATATGTGCGTACTAGGTTTTGCTGATTCCGAGGTATCAAAACCAGCAAGGGGGAAGGAATAGATATACAAGAAAGATAATGAGTACACGTGATAGAATTCATACCCTATTCTCATTTTAGGTCATTCTGGGAAGACAAATGTCATAACCGCAGAGAAAATTAGTGTTTAACTTGTTACTTTCGGGTGCACTATTTCAACTACATTGGGGTAGAGATATCTTGTGATTTCAAGTATGCATCATTTAAGATACTAGGAGGAAGTGTTGTAAGAAGATTTATTCTAAGTGTGAGAAGATTGGTTACTAATTCAATAAAGGCTTCCTTAAACGGTTAATCACTAAGCTTATTCTTAAAAGAAGTAGAAATATTTTGTAGGATCGTTTAAATCATAACACGGGTGATGATTCGAGTGGTTTAGCTAGTTTCTAGTGAGAGAAACACAAGAGAGAGATTCTAGAGAGAGAGAGTGTATGTGTTTCTATGAAATGATAAATGACTAGCTTGCCTCTTCCAAAGTTGGAAGAGGCTATATATAGTTCTTACAATATACCGGGTATTAGTACCCGACTTAATACCGAAAAACGTACTATTAACTATTAAACTACGAACTATTATAAACAATAAATAAACGGGGTGACCGAGTCTTTTACTCATATCTAACAATCTCCCCCTAAGGGAGGTCACCCTTGAAAACACTAGACTTAAGCTCTTACAGCTTGCAGTCTCTTGATTCTTCATGTTACATCTAGTACATTGTTGTAGTGATCTTTTGATAACAATTGAGCTTGTTCACTTTGACTTGTTTTGATTGTGATCATGAGCTTTCTTGAGATCCTCAGCCAAACATAATCTCTCATCATCTAGTAATCTATAGCCTTCTTGTGCTCTTTGCAATTGTCATATTTTTAATTATAACTTGCGTCCCCTCCCCTTGGTGCGTGGGCAAATGTGACATGGACTTATGATGTGGACAAGTGTCATGGAATCATCATGTTGTGTCATCTCTTGTCACATTATAAATAAGCTTAGCCAAAACACCCATTTTATTCTAATGTTTCATTTTTGACGTACAAAACCATTTTGGTTTACCCTGCATCGATTTAAAACCCAAATATTCACATCTTCTGGAAAGACCATTGACATATGAAGAATTAATGATTTGGGGTTTGAAAGTAGCTATCTAGATGTAAAATGTGTCACTTAACTGAAGTTGTGATTAGGTTAAAAGATTTAATAAATATAAAAAAGCAACAAACGTTATTGACAAAATGGGATCAATAATCACAACGTCTATCACGAATTCAACTCTTTTGGTAAGTCTTTCATGTTTTTAATTCACCACCAAATCTGTCACTCTATGCTCTATATCTTACATTATTCCCATCCTTTTATGCACCTTTTAAGTCTTGTACTTAAAACATTATCAAATTATTTTTGAAAAAATCACCTTATAAAACAAGATATAATTAAGAGAGCAAGGTATCATGGGTCATTGACTAGCGTTTTATGAGAAAACGCGACACGACGACGCCACAGGTATTGTGGGGCTCATGGCTTCCGGTGGTCGGCGCCGTCCGTGACAGCCAAGATTCTCTTGTATTTTTATTTTATTTTGTTTTTTTTAGGTTTTGAAGTGTGTGTTTATGTTTTATAAGTGTGTGTTTGTGTTTTTATTAATAGGTAAATGTAGAATATGATAGTCTTTGGTTTTATATTTTATTTAATTTTATTTTGACTTTTTTCACTTTTAAACAATATTATTATATAAAAAATGCTAATTCTTTTTACAAAACCTTCATACAAATTTTATTACATATAGGATCATGACAAGTGGTGGAACTGACGGTTTAGATTTTGGAGGAGATATAATTGGAAAAAAAATGAATTTTTTATTGATTGTGTGGTACTGGGGATAGTATGAGAATTTTGTAGGAGGTTTTAGCAATGCTCTATTATATATGTTTACATTATTAGTTTTTAAGAGTCTTTTTTAACACCGTTAGTCCTTTGAGTTATTTTTTTTACATTTGTAGTCAATAAATTGTATTTTTTTTAATGTATAAATTGTTTTTATTAATGAAATTTGAATTTTAGTTTAATGTGTTGTTTATTTGAATATAATTACATGAAAAGAAAAAAAATATTGTGTGTTCGAGGGTGCATGGCGGCACTAAAAACATGGTGTTATGGAAGAAAGGTGTTTTTGGTGTTGTGACGGATTCTGATGTTATAAGCAAAAGTGCTGATGTTGCGACACTTTTCCACACGACATCTACGAAAATACATTAATACTTAGTGCTCTAATAAACAGATAAAATGTTTCCTTGTATGTGAAACAAATGTGAACAAAACGAGAAATTTCTTTAAACTCAATTCAATATTTTTTATCTAGTTCGTTTTTTTTTATAAACGTCTTGTTAACTGTTGCTTAAAGCAAAACACACGATAATCTATGCCATAACTTAATGACTTGACAAATAAACCCTAAACTATTATATATATTCTAAATAGGCGACTTACACTTTCGTTGAACTTCAACAAAATTTTAACTTGTCTTGGTGATTAAATTGCAACAAAAAAAAGGCCTTGTAGTTTGGCTGATTTACATGTTTCGTCGTACCTTTTCGAAAATGTAAGCACCGTCACTGTGAGAAACTTATGAATGTAATTTTCGTCTTTGGCTAAATCAAATTGACTAAAATGTATATTGTTTCTACTTTATTAAATAGAAATAAGACAAGGGTAATTTAGTCAATCCACTTTGGTATGGGACGAAAATTGCACTCTAGTAGTCCGTAGACAGGACGCGTGCCTGGCTTTTTTGAAATGGTACGGGTGAAAACATGCAGATTAACCAAACCAAAGGGATGACTTTTGCAATTTGCTCTGTCTTGGTTCCCTAAACAATTATGGGCGTTCAATATCAGCGTAAGCTGAAAGGGGAGAGAATGACGAAAATAGCGAGTTGTGATCACTTGTTGTGAAATAGGGTTTTTACGTGTGATGCTAAACGAGACAATGTATAGCCATTAAAACATAACTCTATAATGGTTATGAGAAAGATAATTTTTACGTATTATATTTGCAAGACATAGGGCATTTAGTAGGTGGATTGCAAGAATGTATAATACTTGGGTTAGAATAAACGGAAAGGTGTTAATTGGTAAAAACAAAAATTAGGTGGACCAAAAGGTAAAATTAAATTTAAAAGTTTATAAGCTGAATAGCATCTATATATATAGCTGAATCTGAGTCTACACCAGTACGCACACACGTGGACTACTAACTATTATTGACTTTTCTGATTCTTTATCATTTTGACTTTTTACATCAACTTTTTGCTCAACAATATCTTCTCATTTTTAACCAAGGTTATTTTTTAGGAAAGGTTTTTTATCATGTGATCCCAGGGGCACATGCTAAGGTTGGGAACAGAAGTTGGTGTCACATTTTGATGGTTAGCATGTGATTGTAGGGCTGATAAATTATTAATAATAATGAGTTGCTGGCCTAATCAGACTGTGATACGTAGCTTTGTCCCCACTTTCATGTGTCCCCTGTGGCACATGTTTAGAAAAACCTTCCTAAAAAATATCCTTGGTTAAAAAATGAGAATATATTAGTTGAGCAAATAGTTGTGATGTAAAAATGTCCAAAGGATAAAGGTCAGAAAAGTCAAATAGCTTTTTGTAGTACGTGTCGTCTGTGTGGTTTGACTCAGTATTCAGTATATATATAGATGCTATTCTGCTTATTACTTTATATTTAATTTTACCTTTTGGTCCACCTATTTTTGTTTTTACCATTAACACCTTTCCTTTTTATTCTAGACCAAAGTATTATACATACTTGCAATAACACCTACTAAATGCCCTATGTCTTGCAAATATAATACGTAAAAATTATCTTTCTCATAACCATTATAGAGTTATGTTTTATTGGGGCTATACACTTGTTTCGATTTAGCATCACACGTAAAAATCCTATTCACAAACTAGTGATCACAATCGCTATTTTCGTCATTCTTCCCTTTCAGCTTACGTGATATTGAACGCCCTAATTGTTTAGGGAACCAAGACAGAGCAAATTGCAAAAGTCATCCCTTTGGTTGGTTAATACTGCTGTTTCACAGGACCATTTCAAAAATGCAGGCACCGTCCTTATACGGAACTAATGAGTGCAATTTTCGTCCCAGACCAAAGTGGATTGACTAAATTACCCTTGTCTTATTTCTATTTAATAAAGTGAACAATTAATTTTAGTCCAATTTGATTTAGCAAAGACCGAAAATTACATTTTCATAAGTTTCTCCCAGTGACGGTGCTTACATTTTCGGAAAAAAGGTACGGACGAAAACAT
The DNA here is from genome assembly GCA_026074375.1 of Tanacetum coccineum. NCBI lineage: Eukaryota > Viridiplantae > Streptophyta > Magnoliopsida > Asterales > Asteraceae > Tanacetum > Tanacetum coccineum. The sequence continues at coordinate 7,435 of BQNB010152797.1, forward strand.
GTAAATCAGCCAAACTACAAGGCCTTTTTTTTTGTTGCAATTTACTCACCAAGACAAGTTAAAACTATTGTTGAAGTTCCACGAAAGTGTAAGTCGCCTATTTAGAATATATATATAATAGTTTAGGGTTTATTTGTCAAGTCATTAAGTTATGGCATAGATTATCGTGTGTTTTGCTTTAAGCAACAGTTAACAAGACGTTAATTTTATAAAAAGACGTAACTAAATAAAAAGATATTGATATTGAGTTTAAAGAAATTCTCTCGTTTTTGGTTAACATTTGTCACTATACAAGGGGACACCATTTTTATCTGTATATTAGAGCACTAAGTTTTAATGTATTTTCGTAGATTGTCGTGTGGAAAAAGTGTCGCAACATCGCACTTTTGCTTATAATCATCAGATCAGTCAATACACCAAAAACACCTTTTTCCATAAAACACCCTGTTTTTGTTAGTGCCGCCATGCACCTCGAAACACACTATATTTTTTTTCTTTGCATGTAGTAATTATATTCAAATAAACAACTCATAACTTAGAATTCAAAATTCATTAAATAAAAAAAAAATTTATAACATTAAAAAAAATACCAATTTAGTGACTACAAATGTAAAAAAAAGTACTCAAAGGACTATCGGTGTTAAAAACAAGACTCTTAAAAACACCCAATAAAGTAAACAATATATAATAGAGCATTGCTAAAACCTCCCTTCAAAATTCTCCATTACTTATCCCGTACACCACAATCATAAAATATACATTTTTTTTTTCAATTATTATCTCTCCAGAATCTAAACCCGTACTGTTCCACCACTGTGTATGATCTCTATGTTAAATAAAATTTGTGTTTATGAGGTTTTGTAAAGAGAATTAATTTTATATATAATTAAATATTGTTTAAAAGTGGAAAAAAGTCAAAATAAAATTAAATAAAATATAAAATCTCAAAGTACTATCATATCTAATTTACCTATTAATAAAAACCAAAACACACACTTATAAAACATTAAACACACACTTCAAAACCTAAAAAAAATACAAATTAAATTAAAAAAACAATGAGATCTTGGCTCCCGAGGCAACGACGGCGGCTCCGGAAAGCCATGAGCCACAATACGCTTGTAGGTGGCGTCTGTCGTGTCGCGTTTTTCAAGGAACACGTAGTCAAGGCCCCATGATACCTTGCTTCTCTTAATTTATCTTGTTTTTATAAAGGTGAATTTTTTCAAAAAAATAATTTGATAATGTTTCGTGCCATCATTATTACTGCAGCTGTGAGTTCTTCTAATGTTTCATCTCTAAAAGAATCATCGAGCATGAAATCATTTTCTTCAGCATTAAGGTTACTTCCGGCTTCATCTTTCATGGCTAACAACATTTGTTCTCTGAAATACTTTGCATCACGAACTCTTGGTTTTGAACAATCACGAGCATAGTGTCCTTTTTATTACAGTTATAACATTAAACATTCGCCTTTCTTGGAGTTGACTCAGTGTTACCATTACCACCATATCCTGCATTCTTGGTTTGTATGTCAACTCTACCATCCTAAATCACAGCTTGATTTCTTGTGTTTGATGAAGTACGAAGACAATTATTGGTAGGTATGGAGAACTTCTGAGTGATTATTCGAGCTAATAACATCATAGCAGACGTAAGCTTTTCTTCTTGAGAATCCCTTTGTAACTCCTCTTGATATTCATCCTCATAATCAACAACAGATGAAGGAAGTATGATATAGTATGGTTGTGGTGAATAAGAAGGATTTGCATGAGATTGTGATGAAGAAGCATTTGAATGAGCGATTAGGGCTAATGGATCATGATTCCTGGTACCTCTCTTTTCCTTAGATGCTTGAACATGTGGTTCGAATTATGCTAATGAATCATACAATTCATCATATGTAACTTTTTCCCCTGTTTGGTTATGATGAATTATGGTAACATATTTGCTCCACTCGGGTTGCATGCAATTAAGAAACTTAGTGTTGACTGCCACTGGAATAGGACAAACATTGTTACTGTTAGATATGAGTAAAAGACTCGGTCACCCCGTTTATTTATTGTTTATAATAGTTCGTAGTTTAATAGTTAATAGTACGTTTTTCGGTATTAAGTCGGGTACTAATACCCGGTATTGTGTAAGAACTATATATAGCCTCTTCCAACTTTGGAAGAGGCAAGCTAGTCATTATTTCATTTCATAGAAACACATACACTCTCTCTCTCTAGAATCTCTCTCTTGTGTTTCTCTCACTAGAAACTAGCTAAACCACTCGAATCATCACCCGTGTTATGAATTAAACGATCCTACAATTGGTATCAGAGCCTAGTTGGATTCGTGATTGATTTGTGTGGTTAAAAGAATCAAATTTCGTGGCTCATTTTGAAGAAAAAAAAAACCACGGCTCACTTTTGATTTTGGGCTTATTGTTTGTTAATCTTGCTCTCTACTTGTTCTACACATCAAAAGGTTAGAGTGTTACAAATTTCGTGGCTAATACAAGCTCCTAGTTCGAGTTATAAGCTTTTAAAGCTTAGTGTTCTTCGTGGAGGGTTGCTTCATATTGGACGATTCTCAAAGAAATACGAGTTAAGGTGTGTTTAATCGTCATATACACACTTAATATTGTATGTTGTAACCTAGTTTCGTGGCTGGAAAGATCATATGGCTTGATTTTGGTTAATTCGTCCAAGTGTTCTTCGTGGAGGTTTGCTTATTTTATTATTGTTCTTCACGGCGAGTTGACAAGGTTGGGACAAGATCCGGAAATTTAGGAAAAAGTCAAAGGCGAGTTGCCAAAAGTCAAAGGCGAGTTGCTTAATTTTAATAATTATATTCGCGGCGGGTTGGTTAAATTTGGTGGCGAGTTGCTTGTTCACGGCGGTTTACACAGGATAGTAGCGAGTTGCTCACGGCGAGTTGCTTAGTTTATTGGCAGCGAGTTGCTCGCCCCCCCGAAATATGAACATGATTCGAATGCTCATGATTCATATCATGATGTCAAAATTCTGGCATACAATGCTTTAAGAGAAGCTGAAAATCAAAAACAAGTAAACAATGATCTTAAAAAGCAAAAAATGTTGCTACCAGGAGCTTGAGACGTGTAAGGAACGAGTCAAAACATTTGAGTCCAAAAAATTCAATGTACAAAATATAAAGAAACATGAGATGAATTTAAACAAGAAATACGTACCGATAAAGACACCATTGTGAGAATTTTGAAAGAAAAAGACAAAATTAAAAAATTTTTTCTCTCCTAATGCCCCCCCCCCCCCCGGACAAAATGCAACCCCCACAACCCCCCCGATATAATCAGTGCATACAGGTATAGCTAGGGGTAGTACGTTTATAATGGGGGCTTTGTTAAGTGCTTGAAGCGTTGTGTGGGTTGTGTTGGGGGTGCGACAGTGGATTTTGAGGGTGGGGAGATGGTGTGTTGGTGTGGTAGACTATTTTGGTGGACTTGGAGGGCGATGTAGTGATGTGAGGGTTGTGGTGGTTTTTTTGTAATTTGGTTTGGGGGGTGGTGCATGGAGAGGTTTGATGGGGGGGGGGTATAAAAACCTTGAAATTCAGAATTATTATTCCACACCCACATCAAAAAATTATCTCATTAAACTACCCTAATCCACCTAAAAACATAAAGAGCTGTGCCAAACGAATTTAGGACGAGCACGTCTATAAAATGAGGAATTCAAATGGTCACACAACCTGGCATAAACTATACCCAATTTAATTCCGCGTCGGTGATATATGTTTAATGGGGGGCCGCTTCTTGGTCCGGCTGGGGATGGATTTATGTGGGGGGATTGGACCGGAGTTTTGTGTAGTTGAGTCAAAGAAATAAGGAACACAAAACTAACTAGTAAATGAAAAATAAATCCTCCTACATCTCCCCCCCCTTCCCTACATCAAATAGATTAGAGAGAGGGGGACAGGATTGATGCTATTTTTTCATAGGATAGAAAATAGTTGTGGGGGGATATGTACACTTTTTACCTCTCTAAAAAACCAACATAAACCAAGCATGTATTAAAAGAAATTCCTTCATCTATCAACAAGAACTTAAGGAAGAAGTAATGAAATGTTAATATTTTTGACATATCACAAGCCCCGTAGTAATAAGAGAATAATAACATATATACGAAAGGATTTTAATCAAAAAAATAAAAAATATTTCAATCAATACAACAATATACACAAATAACTACAACCAAATAAATTTAAAAAAAAAACAAATTAATAATTAAAAACTTTATATTTTTTATCTTATTATATTCATTCGTTAACTCCTCCGTACGGGGGGTCGGATGAGCGAATAAGGGGTAAGGCAAGTGGGGGGGGGGGGGAGTGGATAGGTGGGGGGGGGGGGGGTGTTTTGGTTTGGGGGGTTTAGGGATTTGGTCTAAGATTATAAGTAATTATAAATTACACCTACACCACTATTATTCTTTGTGTGTGTGTGGGGTTGACGGTGATCCATTTGCTTTGGTGGGTGGGGGTTTCGGTTTGTGGAGTAGGTTTTTTGTGGTTTTGGGTGGGTTAATAGGGGGTGGGCGAGGGGTTGTGCATAGTTGTAAAGTTTTGAATGATGGAGAAACGTGTTTATTTCAACACTACCTAATCAAACTAATACCCTCACCCCCACTCTCACCCCACACCACAATCCAAAACCCGTATTTTCACTCACTCCAGAACTACAAATCCGGCAACGGCCACCTACACAAACCCCACCTCCACGATTAAGCACTTCAGGTGTTGTTATATTGAAGAGGTTTTAGGAGGTTGTTGTAAATATCATCTAAGACGTAGGCTTATTGCTGATGTGATTCTCAAGGAAAACCAGATCTTTTGCACATAAATTTTAACCACAAATAAAACATACCCACCTCCAACCCCCAACACCCCACCCATACCACTCACAAAAACACCTCACACCCCCCCCCCCCCCAACAAACCAACCCAACCCCAACCAAATACAATCCACAAAAATACCCAAAAACACAAACCAAAAACACCACAAAACAATATAACATCAACATCAAATCACACCTGCGATGTATATTGTGAACACCTAAGTTTAGATACAAATCTGTATCTCGATGGGAAATCCCCACCCCCCCCCCCCCCCCCCCCATTCTCCCCCCCCCATGTCTTCAACCACGTTGACCTAGACCATAAGCAATGCAGGCTAAGGAATGGGGGAGTTGCGATGAGGGACATCACGGTTATGTCAAAAACCACTCACTTAACATACTAACACAAAATTTCTCCCCCTCACCCTCCCATATAACTCTTCATACCCCCCAACCCCTCTACACTATTCAAACCCCACCCCCATCCATAAACCACAACCCTTCCAAGCAGGTATGGAAGGTTATAGAGTAGGAATATGCCAAGTCTAAGGTTGTACTAATTATGCGAAAGTAGATACGCCTTGTGAATACAATGGCGTTGAGAGTGAAGCGGTGGGGAGTTTGTGGGGATTGGTGGGGGGGGGTGTGTGGAGTGGTTGAAGCCTCGAGGAGTTTATGGAACCAACATAACTTGGAGAAATATGTGTCAATAATCATTGTCATCCCTCTACCTATCCTAACCCCCCCTCTGTAATTCAAACATACATGATGTTTGACAGTCAATGGCTGTGTTCTTTCCTTGAATCATGGAAAAATGTGTGGCGCGGTATGCGGGGGCGGAGGTGGCGTGGGGTATTTTGAGCCTTAGGCTCGTTTCGGTGGACAAAATCGAGGAATTTACTCCCCCCCCCGCCCCTCGTATTATGTAGTTCCAGTTATAGTGTTTGTAGGTTGGGCTACCTTGATAACCCCTTCCACCCGAATAAGAATAGGTGATTACTGCTCAACTCGTATGTGAGTTAAGCAAAGTAGGAAAACACCCCCAGCCCCCAAAATGCACGCACATAATAAATAATATCCCCCACTCCTATTTCCATAAATCACCCACAAAACCCCCCTAATTCCCCCAACCAGCAAAAACATCCCACAATCACCGAATCTAGTGAATACTCAAGTGCAGGGTACTAGTGTTTGTTTCTCATCCAACACCCGATAACCATCAAAATGGGTCCAGCCAAAAAGAAAAGAAAAAAAAAAAGTCCGCCCCCCCCCCCCACCCATCCCCCTACACCCCACCGGCCCCCTCTCCCCATCCCCCCCCCCCCCCCCCCACTGCCCCCCCATTCCTCCAGCCTTTAATGCCTCGATTGCAGGTGATCCAGCTCATCTTTAAGATTGTTGATAACGGGTGTTCGAAGAATATTAATGGCAATCTTCAATGCTAAGAAAATTTCATTGAGAAATTATAGGAACAGTTTACTTGAGGGAATATCACTTCACAGCATATTGGATATGGAGGATTATGTTCAAGGCAATCTAACAATTTGTCACGTATACTATGTTGAAGGCCTAGGACATAACTTATTTTCGGTTGGACAATTCTGTGATGGAGATTTAGAAATAGCATTTCGTTCAAACACTTGCTATGTTTGGAATTTAGAGGGTGATGATTTGCTTACTGGTTCTTAAGAATCTAATCTTTACACTATCTCCATTTCTGATTTGGCAGCTTCTTCTCCAGTATGCTTAATGTCCAAAGCTACATCAACAAAATCTTAGTTATGGCACCGCATGGTATCTCATTTAAATTTTGGTACCATTAATCAACTCACGTCAAAAGATCTAGTTGATGGGATTTTGAAATTTAAGTATGATAAAGATCATTTATGTTCAGCTCGTGAACAAGGCAAAAGTAAAAAGGCTTCATTTCCATCTAAATTGGTTCCATGTACCGAATCCAAACTTGAATTAATTCATATGGATTTGTGTGGGCCTATGCAGGTAGAAAGCATCAATGGCAAGAAATATATTCTAGTGATCGTTGATGATTATTCTAGATATACTTGGGTATATTTTTTTTTTGTTCCAAAGAAGAGGCTCCAGATGTGATCATCAATTTCAATAATCAAGTTCAAAGATCTCTAAAGGCTCAAATTCTGAAGATTCAAACTGATAAGGGAAATGAGTTCAAGAATGAGAAATTATGGTCGTTTTATGCAAAGCTAGGCATTGTTCATCACACATCAACTGCTCAAAGGCCTCAACAAAATGGTGTTGTTGAACGGCAAAATCGTACACTTGTCGAGGCTGCACGTACAATGCTTATTTTTTCCAAAACTCCAGAATTTCTTTGGGCCGAAGCTATTGCTACTCCTTGTTTCACTCAGAATCGCTCTATTGTACACACTCGGTACAATAAGATTCCTTATGAGCTAATTCGTAGAAGAAAACCCAATGTTCAATACTTTCATGTGTTCGGATCTCTTTGTTATCCAACAAATGATCGTGATGATCTTGGGAAAATGAAACCGAAGGCTGACATTGGTATCTTTATTGGTTATTGTAACACCCCTAAATTCACAACAACGCAGCGGAATACCACTTTGGGGTGCTACTTCATAGTCCAATCACATAAGTCATAGAAAACGACTTTTATTAAGACGTTTTAAAATAAGGTATCATGTTCGATTAAAATTATCAGAGTTGCACAGATCACCAAGCTTTAAGTTTGATAAAATCCATAAGAGTTAAACATGACTCGATTAAAAAACAATTTTAAAGTCTTTATCGTATGTGAATTGTTCACCAAGTCCGAGTCCTTCGATATACACGCATCGTCCCATCCAAGCAAGCACAAGCATATACCTGAGATAAACATGCTAAAAATGTTAACAATAATGTTGAGTGAATCCATAGATTTTATAATAAACCATTTTAAACACAAGCATAGCAAAACAGGTAGTTCACAATCAATACGTTGCTAGAGCTACGAACCGAACCTTAACCAGGTGCCCATCCCGGATTGATAGTGTTACACACTCCCGATGCTAAATACAATATGTCACCCAGACAGGGTCGTTAAGCCAAAATAGATCTATTCTTATTACATTAGCGTTTACCCATCACAAGTAATTATCGGTCCATGATGGAAGGGCCACCACACATACACTAACGACGTTCACATATCAAAACAACTTGCGTTCGATTTTCAAAACAAGCATGTATCTCCCTGGCGGGTTTATAAAACAATCAAAAGATTTACAAAGCGAGGTTGTGAACTCACATTGATCGAAGACTAAGATCAAATAACCAAATCAATCGCGAAGCGTTACGACCAACGAACTCGATCGCGACCTAGAATGTTGCCGCGCGATTATAGAAATAACAATGTATGATTGAATGATACATATATCACGACATTATATATAT
>BQNB010152798.1:4831-15722 GCA_026074375.1 Tanacetum coccineum
TTGGGATCAATAATACTCGTCCTCGGTCTAAAACACCGCAACCAAAAAGAAATCTTTGACGACAAAATCGTCCAAATGACTTTCCCGTAACTTGGAATAACTTCCAACCTCAAAGTTACATGCCATGGGAAATGTGTCCTCCATTCCCACATCCCAATCAAATGCATCAAATGCAAGGGATGTTTAGCACTAACAGATTTAGACCCATGAGATATTAGGGACCAAATGTTTGAGTTGTTGTCTTATATAAATAGATATGCCTTGGAGTCAATTTGGAACCCGACGAGTGGATAAAAGATAGCGAATGCTCTAAACACATGACGGGCAACCGAAAGCTCTTCTCAACCTACAAGGCATACAATGGAGGTAATGTCATTTTTGATAGTAATCTACGCGGTAACATCATTGACAAAGGTACGATTTCTCATGGCTCACTTAAAATTGCTAATGTAGAGCATGTAGATTATTTAGGTTTTAACTTGTTAAGTATAGGACAAATATGTGATAGTAAGTGTAAGATTATATTTTCTGAAAGTGATAGTGAAATAGTTAAAGACGTTAAAGTCATAGGTAGAGGTATTAGGAAGAAGGTCTTATATGTGATGAAATTAGGAACTAAGCCCGAAGACAAAATTTCTCTTACAACGATTGATGAAAACTCCACTTTGTGGCATAGGAGGTTAGGTCACGCTAATATACGTCTTATTCAATCGTTAACATCTAAGGAATAGTTACGAACTTACCTAAGCTCAAGTTTGTTCAACATTTGTATGATGCTTGTAAAATGGGAAAACAAGCTCACGCTAGTCACAAAGCTAAGAACATAGGCACAACGACTAGATGCTTAGAACTTCTCCATATGGATCTCTTCGATCCATCCCCCGTACGGAGCTACGGAGGAAACCTCTACACCTTAGTAATAGTAGATGACTATTCTAGATACACTTGGACAAGATTCCTTAAAACTAAAAACGAAGCCTTCAATCAATTCAAAATATTTAGTAGGAAAATACAAAACTATTTAGGATGTCAAATAGTGTCAATTAGGACGGACCACGGTAGGGAATTTGATAATGAAGTGAAATTTAGAGAGTTTTGTAATGCCAACGGTATTACACATAACTTTTCGGCTCCACGCACTCCACAATCAAATGGCGTGGTTTAAAGGAAGAATATGACACTACAAGAAATGAGTAGAACCATATTGAATGAACAATCGTCACCACAAAAGTTTTGGTGTAACGCTGTAGGCACTTTAACATATATCCTCAACTGAATCCTAATTATAGCTATCTTAGGTAAAACACCTTATGAACTCTTGAGAGGAAGGAAACCTACTCTTGATTATTTTAGAGTGTTTTGAAGCAAGTGCTTCATTTTAAACACCAAATACTATCTTACTAAGTTTGACCCAAAGTCATACGAATGTGTCTTTTTAGGTTACTCCCAAAATAGTAGGCCTACATCATCCTTAACAAACACACCATGAAAATCGAAGAATCACTCAACGTGACATTCGATGAAACTCCTCCACCCTCTAAGACATCATCCTTGTTGGATGATGACTTAGATGAAGAAGAAGCAATTAAGATTACTGAAAAGAAAAACCTAGAAAATGACATTGAGGATGAAACTTTAGAAATTGACGAAGTAGTCAATATTAAGGAATCTAGGAACAATCTATTAGAAAATGTCATAGGAAATCTTAACCAAATAACCCTTATGTCTCAAGCCCAAAACCAAAGTAACTTCTTTTGTTTTATATCAACTATAGAACCTAAGAATGTGAATGAAGCCTTAAAAGATGAAAGTTAGATAATTGATATGCAAGAAAAATTAAATCAATTCATTACAAACAATGTTTGAAAGTTAGTACCAAAACCTAATAATATGACAATCATAGGAACTAAGTGGGTGTATAGGAATAAGTTAGACGAGAACGGTGTTGTTTCTCAAAAATAATGGCTATTTAGTCGGTTCGTGTTCAAGAGCTATAATCTAAAAGAGAGGGCATCGATTATGATAAAACTTATGCCCTAGTTGCTATGTTAGAGTCTATTAGGATCTTATTAGCGTATGCTTGTGCTTTAGACTTTAAGTTATTCCAAATGGAAGTAAAAAGTGTATTCCTAAACAGTTCTATCAATGATGAGGTATACGTGGCACAACCTTCGAGATTCATTGACTTCGAAAAACCGGATCATGTTTATAAACTCAAGAAAGCTTTATATGGTCTTAAACAAGCACCCAAAGCACTTGGTATGATGATTTCAAAAGCTTTTCTTTTTACCGATTACAAAATGGGAATGGTAGGTATAACACACTTTTTTACTTAGAAAAAAGTTCAAAATCTATCAATCGTTCAAATATATGTCGACGACATTATATTCGGTCCGACTTGTCAAGACATGTGTGATGACTTTGCCAAAATCATGCGTGACAAGTTTGAGATGAGCATGATGGGTGAATTTAACTTCTTCCTTGGACTACAAATAAAACAAAATGGGATAGATGGTATCTTCTTTAATCAATCTAAATATGTTAAAGAAATGCTTAAGAAATTTGGCTTAGAAGATTCTAAACCAATGAAAACCTCCATGTCCTCGGATGCTAAACACACAAAACGATGAAGAGTGTTGAGGTCGGTAGATTAGTACCATGTTAGCGAGCATGTAGGTAGTTTGCTTACCTAACGACAAGTATGCGCGATATCCATGTTTAGTGTCGTGCCTTTGTGCATCTTGGGTTCAAGAGGTTCCTAAAAACCTCTCATGTTTTTAAAGCGTGTTAAAGGCGTACCTTTCGGATGAATTAAAGGTTACTAGCACTTTAGGATTATGGGATCCTAAAGGGTGCGGCATAGAAACGTAGTATATGCCGACTTGATCATGCAGGAGATTATGTAGGACCAAAAAGAGCACTAGCGGGTATTTATATTGTTGTAGGATTTGTCTAACAGATCGTGTGTTCTCGAAGAAGAAACAAAAATGCTCTTGCTATATACCAATACCGAAGCCGAATACGTAATCGCTGGAAAGGCATGTCAGCAAGTACTATGGATGAAACAAGCTCTTATCAACTACGGCATTCGATTCGACGACGTCCCGATAATGTGAGACAATAAAGGCGACTGCGATTTATTGTCCTTAGCCAAAAACCTAGTTTGCAAACACCTCGCGGACTAAAACACATCAAAATGCTCAGTCTCCACTTCTTCGGGATTAATGTCCGAAAAAGGACACATATCTCTATCGAAAAGTCACCGTCCATCGACCTAATATGCCGAATTCTGGATTTATAAGACCTAGCTCTTCACCCTGGGGAGCCCCGGTCTTGTTTGTCAAGAAGAAAGACAGATCATTTCGTATGTGCATCGATTATCGTAAACTAAACAAGTTAACGATGAAGAACCGTTATCCACTTCTTAGAATTTATAACTTGTTCGATCAACTTCAAGGGTCAAGTGTCTACTCGAAGATTGACCTACAATCAGGTTACCATCAGTTGAGAGTTCATGAGGAAGATATCCCGAAGTCCGCGTTTAGGAAGCGATATGGCCATTATGAATTTCAAGTGATGCCTTTTGGTTTGACAAACGCACCCACTGTATTTATGGACCTCATGAATCGAGTATGCAAGGCGTACTTGGATAAATTTGTGATTGTCTTTATCGATGACATACTAATTTATTCAAAGAACAAGGAAGAGCATGAAAGGCATCTCAAGCTAATCTTAGAACTACTTAAGAAAGAGGAATTGTACGCAAAATTCTCTAAGTGTGAATTCTGGATTACAAAGTTACAGTTTCTCAGACACGTGATAGATAGCAAAGGCATTCATGTAGATCCTGTAAAGATCGAGTAAATTAAAGATTGGCGAATCTCTGTCGGACTCTATTCCTCATGGTCGACCATACCGCTACCATCTTAATGGACCGGTACACATGATGACTGTGAGGAAGAGGGTTGGGCCGCTACCTACCTATCGTCTTGCCGTGAGACATTTAGTTGACTACTATTCATCAGATCCCTTTACCTCTGATGATTCATCAGAGACTTCATCGGATTATTCTTTAGACGACCTATTTGATTCTTCATCTAGTCATTCCTCTTCGGATCATTCATCACTAGCACTACCATCGGGTACGAGATCCAGTCATCGGTTATGTTCACTAGTATCGAGTATTCCTTATTCATCTGATGCTATTACCGAGAGACCATATCATCCTTCTTCTGCGAGTCCTTCTCGCAAGAGGAGTAGGTCCGCTACCACATCTGTACCGAGATCTTCACCTATACCTAGAGCATTGTCACCAACACACGCTGATCTTTTACCACCACCTAAGAGGATTAGGAGTTCTCATTTTATGACAGATTTTGAGGATTGTTTGGATAAGAGTTCTGAGTAGTCTATACCTAAAGAGACTAGTTTAAAGGATGATGTTGTTATCAGGGGTAGTGATGAGCCTCACTTAGAGCATGATATCAATTTCAAGATTTAGGCAGAGATTAATGAGTGTATTGCTTATGCGGACACTCTTAGAGCATCGAGGATTGATCCTAAGGTTGTGGTTGAGGCTGTTGATCGAGAGGATATTGAGACGGGTACGAGTGGCCCAGTTGAGGTTAGAGTTGAGAGGGTTACGTACCCTACGGTGCCAGATGATATCCCTGAGCCTGCTCAGGAGGAGGGAGCTGTAGAGGTTACCTATGAGACGTTGGGAGACCTGGTACAGAGATTTCATGATCACACTGAGGAGATCCCAGTTCACTGAGTTCAGGTTACTGAGGGCATTTAGAGGGATCAGGGGCACAGGATTGTAGCGACAGGTCAATAGAGGGCTGTTCTGTCGGAGAGGATCAGTAAGTTAGAGCGAGATAATACGAGACTTAAAGATACGTTAGATGTTGCAAGTCAGAGAGTTTCTCAACTTCAACGGAGGGAGTTGCGTGTTCGTAGAGAGATAAGGCAGATTCGACATTTTTGATTTTATGATCGCATGAGGATTGCTAGGCTCGAGGCTTGTGTTAGGAGGCACTTAGGCTACCATCCTTAGATTGTTCCATGATTGTTCTAGTATTGATCCGTAGTATCTAGTAGTCGCGTATTATTAAGGATTTGTAAATCCTATCTTTTGAAAACCATGATGTAATCGTTGATATTTGGTGATATGAAATCTAATAGCCATTATTCCATGTTATGATGTTCTTAATCTAATGCTATTTTCGTCTACTCGTGGCATATTGCATTATTACTAAATCATGGCATTATCATGAATTTACCTTATTGTGTGTTTCTATGTGATGAAACCCGTTATTTTTTTATTGAACCCCGTTAATAACCTTGTATTACCTAAAGATCTCATCGTGTGGTGTATTGTTATGATTGTAGGACAATGGCTAACACACAATATGGAGTGATGATGACACGTGAAGCAGTTAATGGACTAATTAATCGCTGTGTGGTAGAAGCGTTGGAAGCTCACGATGCTGCCAGAAACCTTGAACCTCTTGTGGAAAGTAGGGGTGAGCAGGGAGATGAAAATGGTGATGACAATGAAGGTGGAAATAGAGGAGTGAATGGAAATAGAGGGAATGGAAGTGGTGGAGGAAAAGGTAATGGAAACGACAATGGAAATGGTAATGAGAACGGAGGAGGAAATGGCTATAACTTTGGAGGTCTTATGCCTGTTGCTAGAGTGTGCACATATCAAGACTTCCTAAAGTGCCAGCCACTTAACTTTAATGGAACGGAAGAAGTTGTTGGGTTGACTCGTTGGTTCGAGAAGAAGGAGACGATGTTCCACATTAGTAATTGTGCACAAAAGTACCAAGTAAAGTATGCTACATGCACACTGCTAAACAATGATTTGACGTGGTGGAACTCGCATAAGAGAGCGATTGGATTTGAGGCTGTATATGCCATGAAGTGGACAGAACTTATGAAGTTGATGACAGAAGTGTACTATTCGAGGAACGAAATTCAGAAGATGGAGACTGAGTTATGGAACTTGATAGTGAAAGGAAATAACTTGACTGCTTACACCAGGAGATTTCAAGAATTGGTTCTGTTGTATACTAGAATGGTCCATGATAAGGAGGACCAGGTTAAGAGATTTATAGGAGGTTTACCTGATAATATCCAGGGGAATGTGATCGCTGCTGAGCCCACTAGACTTCAAGATGCGATTCGAGTTGCTAACAATCTAATGGATCAGAAACTAAAGGGTTATGCTAGAAATGCTGAAAACAATAGAAGGTTTGAAAACAACCCGAGGGACAACCGTAGGCAGCAACCAGCTTTTAAGCGATAAAACGTTGGAGGCCAAAATGTGGCAAGAGTTTACACGGCCGGGAGCAAAGAGAGAAAGGGGTGTGTTAGGTCTCTCCCGTACTGCAGGTTGCACCATGAAGGGCCGTGTACTGTGAGGTGTGGAAACTGTAAGAGAATCGATCACATGACTAGAGACTGTACGACCGCTGTTGTTCCAAACACTCAGAGAGCCCCAGTTGGTAATCAGCTGGGTATTGTTTGTTATGAGTGTGGAAGGCCGGGACATTTTAAGAAGGATTGTCCTTAGTTAAGGAATTAGAACCATGGGAACAAGACTTGAAACAAGACTAGAAGCAATGGAGCTACAACGAAGGCTTATGCCATCGGGGGAGGAGCAAACCCCGATTCCAATGTCATCACAGGTACGTTCCTTCTCAATAACTGTTATGCTTCTATGTTATTCGATTCGGGTGCCGATAGGAGTTTTGTGTCATCTACCTTTAGTGCCTTACTTGATGTTGCACCGTCCACTCTAGACACTAGTTATGCCATAGAACTTGCCTTTGGAAGAATTTCAGAAACAAATGTTATCCTTAGAGGTTGTACATTAGGATTATTAGGTCATTCGTTCGACATCGACCTAATGCTCGTAGAACTTGGTAGTTTTGACATCATCATCGGTATGGATTGGTTAGCGAAGTATCACGCGGTGATCATCTGTGATAAGAAGATCATCCGTATCCCTTATGGAGATAAGGTGTTGATAATCCGAGGTGATGATTGTGACAGCGGAAGTAAGTCAAAGCTGAATATCATATCGTGTACGAAGACCCAGAAGTATATTCAGAAAGGATGTCAAGTCTATCTAGCACAACTTACATCCAAGAAGACCGAGGACAAGTCAGGAGAGAAGCGACTTGAGGACGTGCCAATTGTACGGGAATTTATAGAAGTCTTTCCAGAGGACTTTCCTGGACTACCTCCTGCTCGACAAGTTGAATTTTAAATCGACTTAGTCCCTGGTGTTGTACCTGAAGCATGAGCCCTATATCGATTAGCACCAGCCAAAATGCAAGAGATCCACTTAGTTGCAAGAACTTTTTGACAAAGGATTTATAAGACCTAGTTCCTCACCTTGGGGAGCTTCGGTTTTGTTTGTAAAAAAAAGATGGATCTTTTTGGATGTGTATCGACTATCGTGAACTAAAAAAACTTACTGTGAAGAACTGATACCCACTTCTGAGAATTGACGATCTGTTTGATCAACTTCAAGGGTCAAGAGTCTACTCTAAGATCGACCTGAGATCTGGTTATCACCAACTCAGAGTTCGTGAGGAAGACATTCCAAAGATGGCATTTAGGACTTGCTATGGTTACTACAAGTTCCAAGTAATGCCATTTGGCTTGACTAACGCACCTGCGGTATTCATGGATTTGATGAATCGAGTGTGCAAACCGTATCTGGATAGATTCGTGATCATATTCATCAATGATATTTTGATCTACTCTAAGATCAAAAAAGAACATGAAGGGCACCTTAAGTTAATTTTGAAGTTACTTAAGGAGGAGGAGTTGTACGCCAACACTAGTACAAAAAGTGGATTTTGTCACACCAAAAATGTATGACGATATACATATAGTCACACATTCTAAAACTCTTGTGTGTGATAAAAGGTCGCGCGGCTGTAGGTCACCTACGGTCATGTTTTCGAGTTAGTGTCCATATCCACGTTTTTGTGACTAATTAGGTACAAATTTAGTGACCGTAAACATTGTACAACCAAACAAAGCATGTTTTTTTGTATATTTAGTCACATACAATTAAGCATAAAGTGGCCAAAAGTGTTAATAAGTGTGACCATATGCTGATTAAAGTGAAGAAATTTGTATTTTGTATGACTATTGATCATCCAATGGCCACATGAATTTTATGTTTGTGTGGCCTTTTGTAATATTTAGTCACACAAAGCATGTTTGTTTTGGGTATTTAGTCACATACAATTAAGCATAAAGTGGCCAAAAGTGTTAATAAGTGTGACCATATGCTGTTTAAAGTGAAGAAATGTGTATTTTTTGTGACTATTGTTCATCCAATGGCCACATGAATTTTATGTTTGTGTGGCCTTTTGTAATATTTAGTCACACAAAGCATGTTTGTTTTGGGTATTTAGTCACATACAATTAAGCATAAAGTGGCTAAAAGTGTTAATAAGTGTGACCATATGCTGTTTAAAGTGAAGAAATGTGTATTTTGTGTGACTATTGATCATCCAATGGCCACATTAATTTTATGTTTGTGTGGCCTTTTGTAATATTTAGTCACACAAAGCATGTTTGGTTTGGGTATTTAGTCACATACAATTAAGCATAAAGTGGCCAAAAGTGTTAATAAGTGTGACCATATGCATCTTTTAGTCACATTTAAGAAATCAATATATATCAAAACAAATTCAAATACAATAAAACTGGAATGTATATAACTGAACCAAATATAAAATTGTAATGTCGTACATAATAAAATTCTCAATAATTTAAGGACTTGTCATACAATTAAGCATAAAGTGACCAAAAGTGTTAATAAGTGTGACCATATGCTGTTTAAAGTGAAGAAATGTGTATTTTGTGTGACTATTGATCATCCAATGGCCACATGAATTTTATGTTTGTGTGGCCTTTTGTAATATTTAGTCACACAAAGCATGTTTGTTTTGGGTATTTAGTCACATACAATTAAGCATAAAGTGGCCAAAAGTGTTAATAAGTGTGACCATATGCTGTTTAAAGTGAAGAAATGTGTATTTTGTGTGACTATTGTTCATCCAATGGCCACATGAATTTTATGTTTGTGTGGCCTTTTGTAATATTTAGTCACACAAAGAATTAAGCAAACAGTGACCAAAAGTGTTAATAAGTGTGACCATATGCATCTTTTAGTCACATTTAAGAAATCAATATATATCAAAACAAATTCAAATACAATAAAACTGGAATGTATATAACTGAACCAAATATAAAATTGTAATGTCGTACATAATAAAATTCTCAATAATTTAAGGACTTGTGAATACTCTTCTTCTTAGCTTGCCTTTGCATTGCATCACTAGAGACGTAAACGTTTTTTCGCTTCGTTTGTAATTTAGGTGCAGTTTTGTTCTCAACATTCATTTGTATGGTACTTGGAGGTGTTGCCTGTAGGAAACAAAAGCCGCGTGTATCAAACACTGAATTAAATATGAAGAATTATATATATGTAGGTTGATAAAACATAGGTATGTACCTTTGGATCGAAAACCACTAGATCCTTTGGCCATGCAAAAAAACCACCTACTGCATCCTTAACTGTTTTGAAACCGTTATTTCCTACATCCGGTATGCATGCTGCATCCACTAAAGATGTATCAATTGACACTTTGTAGCAATCCTTTGGGAGTTCTTTGTTATGAAGCATTTGTTTTCCATCAGTCTTGTATACGGTACCCAAAGCAATAATAGTTGATTTCTTTAAGTGCCACAGTTTGCACTTAATTGCCTAAAAAAATGATTTGTTGCATGTATGTATCAGAAATTAATTAAACAAAAGAATATATGAACATGTTGAAATACATACTTGTGGTAGTACTAGTAGTGGAGACACATTTTCTTGTGATTGGGAAGCTTGACGTGAAGAATCCTTTCGTATTGATCTAGTCATTTTCTTAGATCCGACAGATTTAATAGTTTCAACAGTTTCACAGGGGGATGTTTTATTACTTACCCTTGTTTCCATTTCCTTTTCCAAAGTTGCAAGTCCATTAGACTTCTGAATGCTCGCGTTATTCTCACATCCAAAAACAGTTGTTTCGTCCTCCTCATCAGCGCTGCTATTTATAGGATTAATGTCTACCGGAGACAACTGCAATATAAATTAAGAAATACATAGACTCATTAGTTTAGGATCAGTGCCTGCTATCTATAGTGTTGGGATTAAAAGTCTTCTTGATGCTGTTTGGATTACTGCTGCTCATGTTTGAAGTTAATGCTGCTTGGTTGATTTAATGCTGCTAGTGAACTTCAAAGAAAAATATGCCAAGTGTTTACTACTGCTAGTGTATAAGTTAGTATTGTTTGTTAGTTAGTACTGCTTAGTGTATAAGTTAGTGCTGTTAGTGTTAATTAGAAAATGAAATTGTTAACAACATAAAAAAATGTCTTACATGTGGTGGTGTCAATTCAGTTGACATTGACTGCGACTTCCCCCCATGTACAGCCAACTGATTCTTCAGTTTAGTAACCATTCCCTCTGTTTGTGACATCTTGTTGGACAAATTCTGGATTAATAGTTCTTTTTCTTGACGTTCGCGTCTCTCATTATCAAGTTGACTTTGAAGTAACAAAATTCTTTCATCAGATGCTTGTCTGCTTCGAGGAAGATCAAAATACCTCTTGTATGTAACTTTACTTCCCACTCCTCTTGCATAACTTCGATTTTCCTTACCTAATACAAATGTCATGGCATCTGTAAAACCCTAAAATCAGAACAAGTGCAAAATTACCAAAATGCCCCTAATGTCAGAAAAATTAAATAAAAGCATGAATAAAAATTCAATCAAGTGTTATAAATTATAAAGTACATCATGTG